>JAATLQ010038657.1:0-10046 GCA_013421005.1 Heliconius erato x Heliconius himera
AGTAAATACAAAGATATTTTGGTTGGTTCGTTCATATAATATATGTAACTAATTTAAAAACTGTACAGGAGTTAATATGCAATTAATACAGTTATTTTACAAAGAATATTATGAATCCTACAACCTAAATTAAACTATTCACTGACATCAGCACATTTAACAGAGTTTTAGAATTATGATGAGACGTATATTATATAGGTAAAAAGAACATAAAGTTACAAAAATATATACGTGTAATAAAGCTTTATGTATATTTTATAAATATCAAATATCAACAATGGTCGTATTTTTTATTATTAAAACAATCAAAAATTCTTTGACGATAATGTCGTAAAAAAATCATATTAGAAGTCATTATAGTTGTCAATCGATTGTGCTTATTAAATCATTAATCATGTATTTTAAGCGGGCGAAGCCGTGGGCGAGCCGCTAGTTATATATAAAAAATGTAAGAATCTCAGCGACTCTTTTTCTTAAATTAATTATTTACAGATTCATATTATATAATAAATATTATTAAAATATTCGTACGTATGTAATATATTTAGCAAATTTTATTTTTAGGGTTCCGTGCCTGAAAAGGTGAAAACGGAACGGATCACTTTATCCGTGTATCAAGACCATTTAACTCGAGGTTGCGTAATGGTATAAAGCTGAAACATTTAGGTCTATGGCTCCTTAGTGCACAAAAAAAAATCAAGCTTTTAATTCAAAGCAATTAAACAATACGAGCATTTATGCATCATTTTTGATGCATTTTGTATTTTTTATTTAATGTAAAATTTATAATTCAAAATTTACTAGGTGTTTCCAGCTAAAGTTTATTTAATAAACACTTCAACAATAACAGCAAGTTATCAGAAAAATTGTAATGCCGTTTATGTATATACAAAAGTTTCAGGACTGAATGGAAGACCCATTATGATAGAAGGCAAGATCAAGTTTTTAAATATTTCTGACTATAAATAGTATCTCATGCATACGTTTCGGTCTGCACTCTGCTAATTAAAATCAAATTCATAGAAACTTACATAAAGTTACGGGCAGTTATCGTATACTCGTATAATATGTTTCATGCTTCTCACGGTTTATATAGTAGTTTAATCAAAAAATTATGCCTTGCATGATATAAGCAATGTTATTTGCCATTTATACAGGATGGAAGAGGTAGCGCTCCTTTTACGGAAACAGCATATAGGGTAAAATATTTCAAACCTATACCTAAAGAAATTAATCAAGATGCCTCAACAGTTTGGACGTAGGATTTTATTTTCATTTCACGATTTTTATCCATACCTGTATTTCGTGTGACGCGATTACGTATAGATTCCAATAACATAAACACTTACAACTACAAAAATACTACTAAAAGTTAAACAACTTTGAACTTTATTGCCGATACCTACGACTCGATTTCGGGATGAGCCGTGTGCGGCAGTGCTCCTTTGATAGGTTTATGTGTGCGTGCGTCGTCCTTACAAATGGCGTTTTATTTGAAAATGACAATTTTATTATTTATTTTGTTTGAAAAAATTACTTTTTCATTTTCAGAAATTAATTTTTTTCTGATCTATATTAGGCTTTTGTAGAGTAGGTAAAACTGTGGTTTCATTTAAAGTGGTGCTTACACTTCCACCCAGTATATATTTAAAGGTTTTTTATCTTTGCACTAGGTATTCCTAGAAAGATATTGAATGCCTATAGTAATCGTTGCTATAGTAAATTAGTTGAAATCATGAAAGACTAAAACACAATGACATTCCATTTATTCGTGTTACGTCATTACAAAAACATGTGATTTATTTCAAATAAAAACTTTTTACCCACACAAAACCATGACCATGAACGAAGTACTGCAAGGTAATAAAGAAACGTCGGGTTTCCGAAAACGTATAATACTAAATATATGCAATTAATCCGGTTAAAAAGTTTCATTTAAAATGTGCAATAATCGCGGAAATCAACAAAGATATTATTATATAAGTGATTTAGTAATGCCGCAAACAATACCAGTTTTTAGGTAAAATTTGAATAAGAATTGGAAAAACATCGAAATACACGATTTCGTATTTGTTTATTATCAGTTTAAAAAAATGTGTAAAAGATTTTTTGTTTTTTATATACAAATCAATTGATTTTTCTTTAACGATCTTTTAAACTCTATTGATTTCGAAGCTAGGCTTTCACTACGCTGTATTTGCAATGAAAATAACTGATATTTTGAGTGTAGCACGAATACGAAATGGAAATAGTAAAAGTTTGGTATACACATTCAATAAAGAGCAGTGATCGTTTAAAAAATCTATCTCTGGCATGTCCTTTATAAAGTAGGTCACGTAAAGTGTCAAGAGCTACGCTTCGGGCGTACCTCTTTCAGTTCTTTCGAAGTCATCATTCTTCGCATGCAAACTTTCAAAGATTTTTGAAGAATTTAGAGTACATACTTATTTGTAAAATATGAAGCCTCAAATGCGGCAGTGCATTTAGGAAAAATAAAGTACAGAAGTACACAGATACCGTAACCGTTTGTGTTTAATAATTACAAAAATTACACCTATATTATTCTTTTCAGTTGAAAAACAATATTATAAAAAATATTTTGTATTTTAATTATAGTAAAAACATACGGCCTTGCTAGAGCTATAATTAAATCAGAATGGCCTGGGCTTTAATTAAGTACTGGGGTAGTTAGCTATATTTTTTAAATATAATTAAATAAAACTGATTATATAACTTCAACTTATAAATAGTTTTAATTATTATTTATTTTTAATTTTTGAAATTTTTTAGCATTACAATGCGTCCCGCACATAGCAGGGTAAACAAAGGAAACCTGAGAACTTAGTTTTAAGTCACTCCGTTAACCATGAGATTCGTGTTGATTGACGGAACTCAATTCAAAATAAAATTTTTAAATATTTAATTTCTCAAGTGGAAATCGAACCCATAACGCATTTAAAGACCTTGAGCCTAGATAGCACGCTAGAGAAACCAAAAAGTTCTATAATTTATATAGTATCTATTATTTTTGGTTTGTACACGCGAAGTAAAATTTATAGGTGGCTTTTATTTACCTAGGCCCCATGGCGACGGTGTTGTTCGCGGGCGTCGTGGAACAGAGCTACATCCCGCACGCCATCGCGCACGCCGCGTGCCTCGCGCACCACGCGCGCCGCTGCCAGGAGTCTGTCTTCAATTTCACTAAACCGCAGGTATGGGTAGTAAGAATCGCTTTTGACTATTTATTGTTCAGCAGTCCTGTTGATTTCATGTGATGAAGAAATTGAAAATATTTTTTAAGAATCTTAGTTTGTTGTTACGGTACCTAGTAATTTAATATTCAAATTTATGCTAAATGTAACAATGACGATTATCGAATATAATTCGTATGCTGGAATGCAATATTATTCTTAGGCTATATATAAAAATAACAGATACATTAATATAGACTTTAACAGCGATTTTAGCGATAGTAAAACGTTTTATCTTTTTAAATTTACATATTCTTTATATTTGAGTTACCTGATAAATACACCTATAGTCTTAATAAGTTTATTTAACTCTTTTTAGCTTCACACTATATCCTGCATATAGCAGGGTAGGCAAAGGGAACCTAGTGTAAAAACACTCCACTCACCATTTAAGTTTTGAAACATAGCCTGTTGAGTAAAACTCGAGGCTTTGTCTTGTATGAAAATAATTCATTCCCTCAAACGGGAATCAAATCTATAACCGTCGCGTTTCTAGTTAAACGCTGGGCTGCTGCGCCACAATAGCTATGTATTTTTTTAAATAAACATTTAATAAAATATTTGTTTTAGAACAAAATTCCAAATTGCGTACCACCAGAAGTCAGTAGCATAGCAGTGGCGGATGAAACAAGGAATGAGGCTTCGAGCGGGCGGCGCGTCGTAGTAGCGTCGAGCGTCATGTCAGATGAACGAGTTCCGCGAAGCTCACCCGCTTCGCCTATCGCTCCTCTTATGGATGCGTGCTACCTTATATTAAGTGTTATACTCATAAGTTGGTCCGGTACAGAATTTTGACATCATTTACATTTCTAATATATTTTGTACAGGGACCGTTCATAGATATGGCACTAATGTAAATATAATATTTAATAAATGTAAATAAATACTTATAATACATGGACTTTTATTAAAATTTTGGTTGTTTTTAACATTTTATTTTATTACTCGGAACTCAACGCCGCGCAATAACTCGCCACCAGAGCAAGAAAATCAAAATATTAAATATTATACTCTCCCGAGTAGAAATCGAACCCAGAACCATCGCGTTTCAGTCACACACACACACACAGTTGTAAACAACTGAACTGAATAATAAAATTAGGTTACATTCAAAATAACAAACAACGGTATTTACTTTTGACCATTTCGTATAAAAATATAACACTTAAAATATTTACAATTGATTGAATTTCGATATGTTGGTTGAATCGTAAATTGGAATGTACACTGCACAATTCATTATCCATGAATCATTATTTTATTGTATGAATTGGTATTCAGTTTATAACACTTTATTTTAGTTTAAAATAATAAATTTCAAAATAGCGAACGATGTCAAAAGAATGAAAAAAATACAAATGAAATACGAGGCCGAAAAGTTTCGCCTTTCATAATGTTTACAGAAGAAAATTTACCAGTCAGCACGCCCTGAATATTTCTACTTCTTCGTTAAAATATAGATGCTTATTGGAAGAGCATGTTCAATTACGGAGTAATTAGTCACAATATGACATTATTGGTTGGTTGAACTTTAATGGTACCTACTGAGTAATATATTTTAATTTTAATAGTACACGCAGTTGTTGTAAATGTGATCGTGACTCGGAGGATCGTTTTTATTTATTAAGATATTTCCAATCCTGTGACTCAAACTAACCAACATAAGAGTCTCTAGAATAGAAGAATGCTTTGAGTGCATAACAGACCAGAGTTACACTAGAATTTGAAAATAACAGACAGTTGTGATATATAACTTTTGCTTATATATATACAATACTCCATTTCGGAAGGTTTTTTTATTTCAAAAGCAACCTGGAGAGGGGATTTTATGAAATCTTATTTAATGGCTTAGCGCCGTCATATATAGTTTCATTTATACCATACTAATATTTTCAGTTTTAATCCTATTCTGTATTAAAATGTGAAATATATTGTTAATTAATATCCATATGTACATAATATATTGAATTTCTGCATATAACAGCTGCCCAGTAACAAATTGCGGTCCATTTTCAGATCACACACACAGTAAATTGATATTGGTGTTGTATTGATCATGTAAATTTCTCATTGTAATTGTGTGTAAATGTCCTTGGTAAAAGCTAAAATGGAATGGTTCTTGTAGTGTTTTATAACATAGGTTCTCATATTATTATTTTTAAGGTAACACATTTGTGTTACATATGTATTAAGTTAATACATAATATAGTATGTTAAATCAAAATAAGCATAGGCTAGGCAGTGGGAAACTAGGAACCTAGTGTTAAGACAGTCCGTTTCCATTAAGACTCCGAGCCTCAAAAAGCAGCAAAAAGCCCCAAAACTTCTGTTCCCATTTTCCGCTGAATGTTTAAGACATTGCGTGTTGAGTGGCAAAATTCAACGCCGTTTGCCTCGTTACTAGAACAAAGAAATGAAAATAATAAATATAAATTTATACCCCCAAATGGTAATCGAACCCAAAACACGCTTGTGCCCCTGCGCCACGACTAGCCTCAATTAATAATTTATTTATATTTTAAATTATTAAATAATATTACCCACAGCTGTGAACCAAAACAGAAACATGGCATTATAAATTTTCGCTAGCAAGCTTTGCAGGTAGCGCTTTTAGCTATAATATATAGATAGTACGTGGGTATATTGAACTTTGTTTTATGGGGGTATAATGGGCCCAAGTTCGTAGCCATAATCTCACTCAAATAGGTATTTATGTGAGTGAAGATCCCTTTCATATCGCTAATTCCATACATCTCCCTCAATTGTGGTTATTAGACAATATAATTCCTATTCAACAACTTCAATGGAAATATTTCTGTTTAGTTGAGTGTTTGTATTGATTTAAAATGTAGTGTAATGTGTGTTTCTTTGGAAAAAAATTAAGAATTTTTCATTTCAGAATTTTATTAAAAACGATATAAAATGAAATAAAAATTTATATTTTTCAAAAAAATACTCGATTATTGTACATATTTTTGTATAAAAACTGCAATATCATTAAGGAAGTAGCAAATAAAACTTGCACGTCGTCTCACAAAATCTGTAGTAAATCTCAGGATAGTTAATTTCTTCAGCGACATCATAAGAAGCAACCTTCAGGAACCCTTTTGAGGCCTTATCTTTTTGTATCTAATGTATACCAGTGCCTTGACAAGGATTAATAGAGTCAGCTTGGAATCTTGCTTAAGAAAGACATAGAAGGTTCTTTTAAAAATATTTTACTATGCGGCTTTTATGTTTCTTATCTTCACATTTTTTATTCAGTGACGACTTTAAGTTATCTTCTCTGCGTTCCATAACCTACTTATTTGCAGTTACCACATAATTCAGTGGAGATAAAGGAAGCCTAGTGACATAGGCTTAAGATAGTACCTAATATATATTTTTTATTTATACAATGAGTGAAAATATTAATTAGGTTAATATTTTACAGATAAGTTGTTTCAATAAAATTAAAGAGACCAAGCATGAGAAAAACAATTCATACCTATCAACTTATATAACCCGTGCACTAGCAGGAAAATACACCAATATACATGGAACAGTTATGATTTTTTTTATTTCAATGTTAAAATATAAAGTTTAGTTTGGGTTTTAATATTTTTTTAACATAATGAACATATGGCAAATTAATTTTACAATCAGGATTTATAAAGACTAAGATCAGATCAGTTAAGATTTGTAACATTTTATTTGCAAAGACGAAACCAAAACAAGTAATAAGTGAATCAATGGAAAATAGACATGACATTGACACTTGACCAAAAAATATTGAAATTTTAATTAACATCACATATCCAACAATTTGTGAGAAAGGCAAAAGTAACATACGTCTTCACTGAATTCTCATTCGTCTATATTTAAACTTTGTTAATTAGATAAAATATTTTTTAATAAGAACATTAAGAAGTCATTTTAAATTAAAAACGTACCTATGGCTTAATATAATAAACGAAAAAATGTAAAAACATATGTAAAAATATGACTATCTTTCTCTTCTCTCTCTGGCTTAAGTTCACACTATCAATATTACATGCACTATCTTTTGATAGTTATGCGTAATTTTAACGTTTATTTTTTATTTTACCATAGATCGGGACTAATAATAATAAAAAGTGTAAACAATTAATTTCAATTTATTTATTTTTAGAGAAAAAATGTAAATGTGAACCTCTTCTACAAACTAAGAAAAACTTGAACGTGAACAATAGTTTTTTCTTCATAAAAGGTTTTTTTTTAATAATTACAATTTTGTATTATAAAATGAATATTGAATGTAGTACATATCAGAAACATAAAAGTTAGCCAGAAACAGCTTTCAATTATATGCTCTCCACAAATTGTTGTGTAATGATGAAAAATAATGTTTTTGTATTTTTTAATCAGCTTCACACTGTATCCCGCACACAGCATTGCTGGTTCTGGAGGCATTGCGTGTTGAGTTGCGGAACTCAACACCGCGCTTTGCCCCAACACCAGAGCGAAGAAATGAAGATATGACTTTCCCATTATTTTATAGAGGCAATAAATACAATGAGTATATTTTTTCACTACTGGCTTTACATTATTGTCTTCTGAAGTACAAGGTTTGGCAACATATTAGAAATATCGTCTTACATATATGTCTAATAGGAGCTTGTTCATAAATGCTGATGATAGTTCCTTGTATTTTTATATTTTTATTTTAACTTTTTGCCTTTTTTGCCTTTGCTTCAAATATTCTGCAGTAGATAATAAAAACATTCATACGGGCAATATTAATAATTTGAGGCCGGTCGTGGCGCAGGGGCACAAAGTGTGACTGTAAAACTGACTGGTTGTGAGTTCGATCCCCACTCGAGAAGATGAAATATTTACTTAAATTTATATTTCCATTTCTTAATTCTGGTGTCGAGACAAAGCGCAGTGATGACTATCTTTCTATGGTTCTTTCTAGGGAGACGAAAACGATTGCATATATTTTTGGGCCCAGATTGTAAAGAGATGAAAATAATATGAATTAATAAATTCAGGTACATCATTCCATCCCTGAATTTGAATTCTGTCCGTTCTGGTAATCTGAGAGCTGAGTTATTAGAAAGTTGGTAAAAGTGTGGTTAAGTTCAGAGTAGAATTAACCTTTATGTAATAGGTGATTACTAAGAAAAAAAGCTGTTAAAAAGCCGCAGTCCTTGAAAATATCAAACAAACGAGAAAGCACTCAAAACGCATCGAAATAAACGAGTGAAGCGAAAAATGTAAAAATAACGTGACAATTTATCAGTTGTAACATCTATCATTTAAAAAATCATTTTTTTTAATCAATTCAGATAGATTTCTTTTCATTTTTTCAGTAATTAATTGATATTTTCTTTATTTATACTGTAATTATATTCACTAATAGGGGCGTTAAAATACTTAGACTTAATTAAAATTAACAAATATTTCATTTTTGTAGTACTGTAACCGAATAAGTATTTAAAACTATTTTTCCTATTCACTCCCGCTTCCAAATTGTCAATTGAGCTGATTTTTGGTATCCTAAAGTTGAAAAAAATACAATTTTTAGACCATTCCTCAACTTTTTACATTTGGGCTCAAGATTTTCCATCTCTCCTTTCTAGCTATAACAATAAAAGAGCATATAAGTAAGTATATGTATTTATATTACAAATTATATTGTCGGTTGAAGTCCAGCTGTCCACACTTAGTTTTTACGGACCCACAAACTAAGGAAGGGCGTCGTTTGCGGTCATCGCCGATGGAGGTCGAGAGTTTCCACCGCAAAACAGTGTAGCTTCCAAGAAGTTTGAGAACTGTCTTACAAAGTAATATATGCACGACATGTACGTATGTGGAAGCTTTAGGGTTAAGTAATTTACGGCGATAATTTATCCTTTCTTACAGAAAATTTTAAAGTATTCATTTAAACAAACTTTTATTTCAATAGTTACATAAGCAAAAATATGTCAATCATTATAAGTGTAAAGTAAATGAATGTAATTAATACCGGCTACCGTGGCTACCTAATACTTAAAATGTATTTTTTTTTAGGATTTCATCCCTTAAAAGGAAAAGAACGGAACGGAACTCTTATAGGATCACTTTATTGTCCTTCTGTCAAGAGCATTATCTCGAAAACGTATAGATGTATTAATCTGAAATCAATATAAAATATTCAGGTCTACGGTCCCATGGAGAAAAATCAGGCTCCTAAGTCATTAAACGTTTATGCATCGTTTATGCTGCATTTTGTATAAAATTCGCCGCTTAATTAAAACCTATAGGGTACTTCCCGTTTACCTACAATTATAACATTTGGCAAAATGTGAGCTTGCACTACAAGCTTGCAATACAAATAAAGGAAAAAATCGAAAAGTGAAAATTCATAGATATTTCAAAGAAAAAAATATTACAAACTTATAAAAGTAGTTCTTTTCATACAAAATAAGTGCACACGTTCCCAAACTTAAGTTTGTCAACTTTTATACTCAGTACTTTTACCGTTGAATTACAATCCTGAAACTGGTTCGGAACTCTCGGTATGCGAGTCCGATTCGCATTTGACGGGTTTTTTAAAACTTGATAAGTTTAGAAATAGAATGATGTAGTATTATATTTCATCTCAACTCAAGTTGCCATTTGCAGAAAGAAAATCTTTACTCAAAATAAATAATTAATATTCTTTATACACACTAGCAAATTTATTCAATACTAGCGGCTCGCCCACGGCTTCGCCCGCTTAAAATACATGATTAATGATTTAATAAGCACAATCGATTGACAACTATAATGACTTCTAATATGATTTTTTTT
>JAATLQ010038657.1:10146-21014 GCA_013421005.1 Heliconius erato x Heliconius himera
TAATATACGTCTCATCATAATTCTAAAACTCTGTTAAATGTGCTGATGTCAGTGAATAGTTTAATTTAGGTTGTAGGATTCATAATATTCTTTGTAAAATAACTGTATTAATTGCATATTAACTCCTGTACAGTTTTTAAATTAGTTACATATATTATATGAACGAACCAACCAAAATATCTTTGTATTTACTTGATATTTCTTTCAAGATCGTTCTTTATCTCTGTGTTGAATTAATTCCGACTTAAACTTAACTGTTATGATTAATGAAGGTAATCGCCACTAACAATTCAATTTTGTTTACTTTATTGTATAAAATATTATATAATAGTGCTTCAAAAATATATATTTTTATTAACAATCATATAACCCAGACGTTTCGAACGTCATTCTTTAGCCAGGGTCATACCAGCGCGATTTCTATATAACATTCGCTGGCAAGCTAATGCCTTGAGTTCATTCAAATAACGATAACTTTTTTTTTAATGAACCGATTTTGATGAACCAAACTTTAGAACCTAAATTGAGTTAAAACAAAGCAATTGCTGAAATTTTCAAGTAAATCGGTTCAGTAGTTTCAGAGAAAAATGCGGACAACAATATGTCGACAGACAGACAGACAGACAGACAGACAGACAGACAGACAGACAAGAAATTAAAAAAAAATCTTTTTGCTTTCTATTAGTCTTTTTAAGTGTCCCTCTATCCATTTCAGTCAAAATTACTAAATGTACAGACAAAATATTTTTACTGTCTTATTATATATAGAGATGAAGTTTATATAAAATAATGATTAAAATTGTGCATAAAATATACCAGAGTACCTAGAGGGAACCTAGTGTTAAGTTACTCCGTTCACCAATCAACACTGTCGCGGTTTATCTTCCAGGCCAAAGAATTAAAAATATATCATACTCCTGAATAGAAATCGAACCCACAATCGTTGCATACAATCATACGCTGTGACAGCACCACGACGACCCAAAAAAAACAATAATCTGCTAAAAAATAACCAAATTTTCGATAGATATAAATTAGTTTCAAATGTATAGTGATGTGAGATCAGAAAGGATTCGTTGAATAATGCATTAGTGGTGTCCAGAGCGGTTATTATAGAGGATGACGGGCGCGGGCCGGCGTCGCACGAGCTGCATTTTAATGTCCTTCAATCTCCTCCGCAGCCCTCAACATCGATTTTAATAGATTTGTTTTTTTTTTTGTTTAAATTTATATGTATAAATGATAAGGTTTTACTGTCGCCTTTCCGGAACCACGCTGAGCGTAAACTATAATGGTAGTTTGTTTTATTATAAGCATATCTTAGAATTTGATTTTGCTTGAGGCGGTCGTGGCTCAGATGCACAAGCGTGTGTTTCTAATCGCGATGGTTTAGGATTTGATTCCCACAAGGGGGGAGGGGGCGTATATATTTTTATTTTTTGATTTCTGCTACTCAACACGTCTTAAAAATTGCGCGATAAGTTGGAAACAGAGTGTCTTGACAGTAGGTTCCTCCAACCTACCTGCTATATGCGGGATACAGCGTGAAAAGAACATCTTAATTCAGTAATAAATAGTAATTATCCCTTTAAATCATGAGTTTACATATATTATTTTATTAACCAGCTTCAAGTATTTAAATATTATAGCATCCAATATGCAGGACCTAACAAAGAAAGCATCGAGTTATTATTTACCTTTACATCTGACGCGTTGTTAATGAGGCGGCACGGGTTCGTAACTTGACTCCTTGATGGCGTATCTCAACTTTGCTGTCTTGTGCTCATCCATCATAAATTTTATCCACTTAAGGTAGCACTGACGCCAGTCGTGGCGCAGGTGAACAAGCGTGTGGATGTAGACGTGATAGGTTGTGGGTTCGATTCCCACTCGAGGAAATGAATTATTTCATATTTTTATTTCTTCGCTCTGGTGTTGAGGCAAAGCGCGGCGTTGAGTTCCGCCACTTTACACGAAATCTTTCCGAAATTCGGTGGCAAATGGGAAACGCAGTGTATCAACACTACGTTTTCTCTGTCTGCCCTGTTGTATGAGGGATACAGCGTTCAGCTAAAACATTAAAGTAATACTAAAGCTACAAGAACGATAATGAAAGATAATTTATTAAAAAATTTACTGTGACCACACTATAGTCATTAATTATTTTTTTTATAAAAAAAATATGCAAACGCTACATAACCAAAACCAACGGAATATTTTCCAACAAATTTTTGTATCCATTGCCTTTTAAAATTATCGCTTATCTCGATACCATAAAAAAAGGAAGCTGGGACGACCGATTATAATATAAAAAAAGAGGTTCGCGGTCGTTCCATAACCGATTGCAAATAGCACCGGCCCGAGGCTCCAGTCCTCCATTTATGGCTCTTTGCAATCTCGACCGCTAAAAAATATGTATGCAGTGATTTCTTTAGCAATTTAGTATAGACTAGCTATCCTTACCTCAGCGACGACATTATAAGCGAAGAAGATACGACTTCTGGGCGTACTAAAATGAGTACGACAAAAAATTGTAGCGCGCCTCGGCTCCCTTTTGAAATGCCTTCGTGTAACGGTCGCTGTTTTTTTTTTATTTTTATTATGTTAATAAAATCAGTGAAAGGCTCCTCCTCCTGATTCTAATTTTTTTGTTTTTTTTTAGAACTTTTCTTTTTCATAAGAATATTTAAATAAAGGAGATCAAACTCATTGAACGCTCGGCTTTTTTTTGCTTTTTCGGTGCATGTCTATATTTACAAAATAAAAAAAATAATCAAATCTCTTTGTATTTGAACCACAGATAAAATACAGGATTGATGCAGTTTCTAATATATCGTTTGCTATAAAAAAAATAAATTGATTGTGTATTTTCTCAGAGGCGAGCGAGTTTTGTAATGTTGGTTTCACTTTTTTTTCATAGTAAATAGTAGTACTACTTATAACTTAGTACCTAGTTCTTTAAGGTTAGTTAGCGAATACATGATTAATATTAGGTATTATTTTTCTGCTTCACTCTATATTCCTCCTATAAGAAGAGTAGGCAGATGGAATCTAGTGCTAAGACACTCCGTTGCGTGTTGAGCGGCGGAACTCAACGCCGCATTTTTGCTTTAGTTTCAGAGAATAGAAATGAAAATATTAATAATAAATAATCGTTTTTTTTTGTTAAATTATTAACCTGAATGGACTCCACGACCTGTCGCGTTTACAGTCAAACTAACGTGCCTCTGCGCCACGACCGTAATTACTATTATCATTTACACTACAAATTTCTGCTTGATTTATTTTTATTTCCTCGACGTTAAAAATTTTTGTTCGTGTTAAAATGTTTAATTCCACCCCACTAAGCAGGTTTGGCTGTAACTCTATACGACACGCAAGTGTCACTTGATATCGAAAGGGAGCGATCATTTTTGATGCTTTATGAATATTGTTTTATGTGTTATTTTTAAATATACCGATTTTTCACTATCTTATAAGATAATGATGAGTCCAGTCGTGGCGTAGGGGCACAAAGTGTGACTGTAAAACCGACTGGTTGTGGGTTCGATCCCTACTGGAGGACATTAAATATTTACTTAAATTTATATTTCCATTTCTACGCTCTGGTGTCGTGGACAAGCACGGCGTTGAATTCTGACACTCAACGCGCAATGCCACGAGAATTCGGCAAAATGTGGGGAACGGATTGTCTTAACACTAGGTTCCCTCTGCCTACCTTGCAGTGTGCGGGATACAGCGTAAGGCTGATTTATTTTAAGATAGTGAATTTTTTTTACTCTTAATGGACTAAATTATTTTTTAACTTTTTTCACCTTCATATATTTAGTTAAAAACTCAAACCAAGAACCTAGTGTCATGACATCTCTCTTTTACACTTTCCGCACGAACACGGGGTATCGCGCATCGAGTTTTAGAATTTATTTGAAATGAGAATGAAATATTGACATATTTAATGTACGATTTGTCGTCGTGATATTCACTAATGGATTCTTCGTGACATCGGTCAGTATGAATGATACTCTTAGAAAAATACTCAAAGGAATCGAATAAAATTACCGTTAAGATGAGCTATTCGTTCTTTGAAATATGCTTAAAAGCCTTGTTTAAACATGTTTAGATTAACTTTTTAGGTAATACATATTTTTTAAAACGTATATATAAAACTAGAGGGCGCGCGCGGCTTCGCCCGCTTATTAGGAGTGAATTCTAAAAAAACGTTCAATAAAATATTTTTAACAGTCTGAATTTATTTTTTTATAAAAATCGGTGGCAATTTAAAAATTTTTCCATATAAACTTTCAACCCCTTATTTGAACCCTTAAGGGGTGAATTCTTAAAAACCATGAAACACGTGTTCAATGAAATATTTTTAAGAGTCTAAATATCAAATTTTATAAAAATCGGTGCAGATTAAAAATTTTTTCCATACAAACTTTCAACCCCTATTTCATCCCTTTAGGGTTAAAATTTTTCAAATTCCCTTCTTAGTGGATGTCCAGAATATGAAAATAAACATCTGCCCAAATTTCACGTTTCTACCATCATCGGTTACGGCTGTGCGTGCGTCTTACCTCAGTCAGTCAGCACAAGTCCTTTTATATATATAGATGAATTGTGCAGTCCACACGGAGCGAAGTGAAGTGGGCGACGCTGCGAGTGAAAGACTAGTTTTTAGTAATTTTTAAATATACCTTGATATTTGCAAAACTTAATTTTTAACAGGCATAAGCTCTGGTGTCGAGGGGAAAGCGCGATGTTGAGTTCCGCTACTCAACACGCAATGACTAAACTCCAGTAATTGGCGGAAATTGGGGAACGGAGTGTCTTAACCCTAGGTTCCCTCTGCCTACCCTGCTGTGTACGGGATACAGCATGAAGCTGAAAAATAAATTACCCATATATTTTTTAAAGCAATATTTTTCGTATAATAGGGTACTATGTAAAAATGCACATAAAAGTTACAGTATACGTATACTACATAAAAGTTACAGTAAGAACTATAGTTAAAATAACATATATCTATACACCCCATTTTATATGTAATCACGGTAAGTTATAAAATAAGGCTTAGCGCTAAGAGGCCCTCAGTATACATAGATCACGTAGCCGAGGCGGTGGTCATTCAAAATGAAACGAACCGGTCGGCTTACCTCAAAATAAGAAAGCACGATCATGCTTTTCACACCTCCGTATTTGAACTGCGACTTAGAGTCCACACCTCGTGTGTGTCTACCCTTAAACTTCGCACCTCAGCACATATCGCTGGGCCACTATGTAATGGCGATTCTTGTTTATACAATAACACCCAGCTAAGAGGATGTTTGTATTTTATTATATCTATATAATATAGTCGGTTGTCTGTAGGTGCAAATGTTGTAATATGATAGCGGTTTGTTAATAAAAATATTATATTAAATATGCGTGGCGTAGGGGCACAACAGTATGAAGGGGACTGGTCGTGGGTTCGATTATTACTCGAGGAATTGAAATATTTAATAGTTTCATTTCTTATCTCTTGTAACGAGGCAAAGAGAGGTGTTGAGTTCTGTCACTTAGTTAGTGCTCCCAGATATCGGCGGAAAGTGGGGAACGGAAATGTCTTAATAGAAACGGAGTGTCTTAACACTAGGTTCCCAGCTCCCCCAAAAAAAATGTTACCTAACTTAATGGTAATAACTTATCCAATAATATCACCGTGTGACAGTTTTTTCCCATTATTAATAATACAATCTAATTAGATAAATCACCGAAAGCTATATAGTCTTATAAGAGCGATCTAATCAATGGCGGATCTATTGTGCCTCAACACGACTGTTCCTCGTGAGTCGATCTCATGCTTTTTGTCTTATGCTGTACGTTTGTTCGAGTGAAAGTTGACGCTACGAGAATTTTGCGTGTTACGAAAACTATCAAACATTGGTTACAACAATTATTTTTTATAACTTTGTATTGCATATAAATAATAATACTTTCTAAATATATTAGGCCAGTCGTGGCGCAACGGCACGAAGTGTGACTGTAATATCGGCTGGGTGTGGGTTCGGTCTCCAATCGAGGAGATGAAATATTTACTTAAATTTATATTTCCATTTCGTTCGCTTGCATTCGCTCTGGTGTCGAGGCTAAACGCGGCGTTGAGTTCTGCCACTCAAAACGCAATGCCTCCAGAATTCGGCAGAAAGTGAGAAACGGAGTGTCTTAACACTAGGTTCCTTCTGCCTATTCTGCTGTGTGCGGGATACAGCGTGAAGCTGCTTTTTTTTCTAAATATATTAAAGTCGTTTAATTACAATTGTTGTATAATAAACAAAGGGCCGAATGAACGCGCTTTATAATATTAACAAAAGTGATTTTTTCTGGCTTCACGCTGTATCCCACACGCATCAGCATAGTGGAAACCTAGTGTTAAGACACTCCATTTCCCATTTTTACAACCTGTCGCGTTTCCAGTCACACTTTGCGTCCCTATTCCATATATACGATATATATTTTTGATTGAGATGTCATACTAAACAATCAATATCATTATAGCTGTGAGTGCGTGTAACCTCGTTGGACACATTTAAACTCAAACCACGTAATATATAATAATAATGTCTTCATTATCAACATTGCATCTGCGACTGGAACTTAATCAAAATTGCATTACCCGCGAGGCCGTTTCGTCACGGACTCGGGCGAGGAGCGATGCGGGGAAAAAATGGCGGCGACTCCATCTCGTCATCTATACGTGTCCTTTATGATCGACGAGACTGTTTAAGCTACAGATTATTTATGAAGTCGCGGCGGCGGTGTTAAATTACAATTGCTTATTAAAAAAATCAATATTTATTATTAACTTTGCATCTTGAAGATGATGGTGAAGAACTGTCGAGTCCAATGGCCTGATGGGTTGAAGTGGTGATGTGGGGAGGTGTAGGCGGGGTCGGGCGTTCGGGGTCTAACGAGATCAGTAAACAAGTGCTGGCCACTACTGACACTAGTAAATGGCTGACACGCAGCCGGCTCTAAATACACAATACGCATTCCAAGTAGCTAGAAAGATACGCTTAAGCTGAGACTTCGTGTTTGGTTAGCACGGGTACCTTTGTGTATCCTAGCCTACTAAAATTATAAATGCGTTATAAATATTTTTAAACATTTTTAAAGTATTATTCCACACTTTGGAAAGAAAAATACTTATTAAGAAAACGTATAAAAATTTGAACGTAGCGGGACTCGAACCCGCGCCTGGTTGGTTTCCAGGAGGCGCGTGTTTGAGTCCCGCTACGTTCAAATTTTTATACGTTTTCTTAATAAGTATTATGCGTTAAAAATGTTTGTCCAATTTCCACATAAAAACCACTGAACAGATTTAGGTAAAACTTTGCAATAAAACAGCTGATATATCAGAATTACATATAGAAACAAAAAAAGGGCTAAAATATCAGAATAATTTTCAGCGGGCGAAGCCGCGTGAGTTATCTATAATGTACAAATAAGCGGAAGTTGCAGATGGCGTCGTTAGTCCTTCGATATGGCTGTGAAAAAAAAAGATTAGAAAGTAATATATGACTACTGTGCTCTACATTAAATGTAGATGAACTTACATATTATGTAGTTTTTGCCGCAATAAGTGTAATATAATGGTTTGTTCATTATTATGTATTTCACTATTATATAAATATTTATGTTATTATATCTATATTTAAAGTAGGAATATGATCGCTATACTCTATAGTTTAAACAAACAGATTTAGATCTTTTAAATTATCGTCTTCTAGAATACTGATAAATCAGCTTCACGCTGTATCTCGCACACAGAGAAAACCCAGTGTTAAGATACTCTCCACTTTCTGCAGAATTCTGGAGGCATTGCGTGTTGAGTGGCAGAACTCAACGCCGCGCTATTGCCTCGAGACCAGAGCGAAGAAATGGAAATATAAATTTAAGTAAATATTTTATTTCCTCGAGTTGGGATCGAAGCCACAACCAGTCGGTCTTACAGTCTCACTTTGCGCCCCTGCGCCACTACTGACAACATTGATAACTACATAAAAGATTTTTAAATGTATATAGCTTCGCACTTTGGAATTTATTTATTTTATTAGATAAGAAAAAATAATATATCAACTACGATATGAAAAATAAACTATTCTGTTTAAATAGGATCTGTAGGTGTAGACGCGAGCGCTCCTTTTGTTTAGTTTTTTTCACACAAACGGCCGTTTGTGACCGTCGTTGTTATGGCATTGGTCTCTAAACAAGCGAGTCTCCGTACGCGACTCAAACGAAACAGTGATTCAGTTTATTGCAAAATTGCAGTGATTGCGTTATACTTTTTTGTAGCATATATGTTTTTTTTTTGTATAGTATGTACTCGTTACACGTTTTTCCTTTCCTTGAAATAACTTATATAAGAAAGGAGATATGGTTAAAATATTTTTTTTTATAGTGGCCAGTCGTTGCGCAGAGGCACGTAGTGTGCCTGTAAAAGTGGCTGGTTGTGAGTTCGATCCCCACTCAAGGAATTGAAACATTAATTTAAATTTAAATTTCCATTTCGTTGCTCTGGTTTCGAGGCAAAACGCGGCGTTGAGTTTCACTACTCAACACGCAATGCCGCCAGAATTCGGCGGTTAATAGGGAACGAAATCTCTGCCTACTCCGCTCTGTGCAGGATACAGCGTGAAGGCTTAAATTTTTTTTTTATATATATTGAACATTCGTTGTACATTATATTTTTTTTTTGCGCTAAACGATTTCAAAAAACATTTATCAAAATGTTATTTGTATTTTATCACACAATGATTGGATTTAACAATTGATTCTGATTATTAATAATTACATACAGATTATACTTAATTATTAACAATGCCAAAACCAATTCTGCTTTTTGAGAGGGAAATTACTCTCTAATAAGATATTCTTAGATGTTTTTCATCAAAGGATATAGGAATTCGTCGGTCAGCTTTGCGATATCCTTATTCGACGGCGGCCATCATCTCCTGATTTAGTGGCATCGGAATTTGGACCACTAATTGGGTATTCGTTTCTGCTAAATCTGTATGGGGTACATCGTTAAAATACTTATGTATGTATAGATGATATAAATACTGAGAAATATTGTTTTGTGTAAGAGATTTTATATGTATTATCTTGTTTATGTTTAACATTACATTAAATAATTAGGTAGTACGAAAAAATGTTGAGGCCAGTCGTGGCGCAGGGGCATAAAGTGTGACTGTAAAATCGACTGTTTGTTGGTTTGATCCTCACTCGAGGGAATGAAATATTTATTTACATTTATATTTTCATTTCTTTGCTCTGGTGGCAAAAAGCGGCGTTGAGTTCTGCCACTCAACACGCAATGCCTCCGGAACTTGGCGGAAAGTGTCGAACGGAGTGTCGTAACACTGAATTCACTCTGCTACCTTTTTATGAGCGGGATATAGCATGAAGCTGATATATATACGAAAAAATGTTTTTTTTTTTCAGCTTCACGTTTTATACCGCAGTTAGCATGGTAGGCAATGCAGAATATTCAAAAAAAGTTTTCTATACTATCTCTGATCCCACATACAATACGTGATTTATCTATATTTCAAAGGATTATATTTCGAAAATTCTTAATAATTTTAAATATATTATCAAATAAGAAAATCCAGCACAAAATATTCATATTAGAACGTAAGTTATCAGCTAGGAAACCTGTTCCATCGCTCTACATATAAATTGCAAAATTTCCCTTCTAAACTACCTAACCATGGTGTCCATTTACATTTGAGTCAAGTATTCGTGTTTATTAGTCATTTTATATAGAAATCGTAGGTGATCGTGGGTGTTGTAGAATTAGATTTAATAAGGCAAATCAGCGGAACACTGCGGTCGGCGCGTGCCACAAGGTCGGTCAACTGCAGAAATATAGACCCTTTCTGCTGCTTCTCACTCGCACTCGAGACTTATTCTATGAAAATCGTTAGAAACAAGAACTAAATATCTGCACTAAAGGTTGAAATTATATCAGTTTCACGTTGTATTCCGCAAGAAGCAGGGTAGGCTACTATTAGACATTTTTTTCCCCCACTTTATGCCTAATTCTGGAAGCATTGCGTGTTGAGTGGCGGAACTCAACGCCGTCACCGGTCGCTTTTACAGTCACACTTTTTGCCTGCGCTTCTACACTATATCCATTATTTTTTTTAACAAAATTTATATAATTTCTCGATACTCATTTACTTATGGACTTGAGTTCCAGTCCTTTCGACGAATGGACCTCGCTATAATAATATGGAAATGATGCAAAAACTGCACCGCCAAATAGAGACGTGGGGCATTTAAATGAATTTGGTTACGTTTAAATCTGCAGCCGTAGCTTGGTCCGTATACGGATGAAGAATGCACTGATAATTTAACTGGTGATTAAGTCAATCCGTTCTATTTGCGTAAACGTTGGTAGAGTATGCTAAGAGCGTTGTTAATTTTAATTGATTTTTCAATCAGCCTCAAGTAGCAGAGTAGGCAAAGGTAGTCTACTCCACTACTTTTCCCACTTTCTGCCAAATTCTGGAGGCCTATCGTTTTGAGTGGCGTAACTCAACGTTGCGGTTTGTCTGGACACCAATGTGAAGAAATGAAAATATTAAATATTTAATTTCTTCGAATGGGAATCGAACCCACAACCTTTCGCGCTTATAGACACACGCTGACCTCAGGTAACAATAAGTCATTTACATGATAATTGTGCATTTTCGACAACGTTAATATAATATACTAAAAACATAGTTAATTTAAATTGACTTTGATAGGTTATCTCTATATATAATAAGACAGTAAAAATATTTTGTCTGTACATTTAGTAATTTTGACTGAAATGGATAGAGAGA
>JAATLQ010038657.1:21114-36631 GCA_013421005.1 Heliconius erato x Heliconius himera
ACTTTATTGTATAAAATATTATATAATAGTGCTTCAAAAATATATATTTTTATTAACAATCATATAACCCAGACGTTTCGAACGTCATT
Source organism: Heliconius erato x Heliconius himera (assembly GCA_013421005.1). Lineage (NCBI taxonomy): Eukaryota > Metazoa > Arthropoda > Insecta > Lepidoptera > Nymphalidae > Heliconius > Heliconius erato x Heliconius himera. The sequence goes on from JAATLQ010038657.1 coordinate 21,204, forward strand.
CTTTAGCCAGGGTCATACCAGCGCGATTTCTATATAACATTCGCTGGCAAGCTAATGCCTTGAGTTCATTCAAATGACGATAACTTTTTATTTAATGAACCGATTTTGATGAACCAAACTTTAGAACCTAAATTGAGTTAAAACAAAGCAATTGGTGAAATTTTCAAGTAAATCGGTTCAGTAGTTTCAGAGAAAAATGCGGACAACAATATGTCGACAGACAGACAGAAAGACAGACAGACAGACAGACAAGAAATTAAAAAAAAATCTTTTTGCTTTCTATTAGTCTTTTTAAGTATCCCTCTATCCATTTCAGTCAAAATTACTAAATGTACAGACAAAATATTTTTAATGTCTTATTATATATAGAGATAATAATTCATACCCTCAAGTGGTAATCGAATTTACAACCGTCGTGTTACAGTCACACCCTTGTGCCCCTGCGCCACGAAGGCTTTTTTATCTTATTAAGTTATATTATTTTATTTTTCAATTTTAAAACATAATTAATACATTGTTTAAGTTAAGCCTACATGATATTCATTTAATTAAATGTTTCAGATGTGGATAATATGTATCGCTTCTTTGGTGGAGTTATCCAAGTTTTGAAAGTCGCTAACAATCATCTAGTCCTAAATTTTTGTATGCGGCTTCCCCAATCTCAGGTCTATAGCGTTGTGCTTGCAAGGAACGAAAACCAACTGACGCCGGAAGATTTAGCTAGTATCCATAATATATTCTCTTTTAAGAATCTCTCTACGTCGTCTTTGAAACGTGTATGTGAAAACTCCGGAACAAATATACAGCTTACTAGTATGCTGTTGTTCATTTGCTTCATTATTTTAAAAATTCGACAGAGAATACTGTAGGTAAACGTATGGTTTAAAATAAAATAATGTTATATTTGATTATGGGATATTTATATATTATTTGTGACAATAAAATATTTTTTTAACATAATGATTTTTCTTTATTTCATGTCTAATTACTTACTTACTAAAGTAAGAAAACTTATTAATCTAACATATAATAAAAAAACACTATTTTGAACAAATACAATACAATTATTTATTGAAGTGTAAATTCATAAAATCATCGTTCAATGCATATTAGCTCTAAATGTGTGGAATGTAGAAAACTAGATGATCACGGCATTATTTTTTTATTATAATTTTGACTACGGGCTCCATTCGCGGATTCGCGCATGCTAACAAGATTTTATAGTCACACTTTGTGTCAAAAAAACGAGCAGAGGAGAAAGCAAGAGAGAAGGAGAGAGTTACTGAAATGTAATTTTCCATAACAGTTTTACTTACTTGTTTTTAATACATATTTTTTAAATAAAATAAATAAATCAGCTTCACGCTGTATCCCGCACACAGCAGGGTAGGCAGAGGGAACCTAGTGTTAAGACACTCCATTCCCCACTTTCTGCCGAATTCTGGGACATTGCGTGTTAAGTGGCAGAACTCAACGCCGCGCTTAACCTCGACACCAGAGCGAAGAAATGGAAATATAAATTTAAGTAAATATTTCATCTCCTCGAGTGGGAATCGAACCCACAACCAGTCGGTTTTACAGTCATACCTCGTGCCGCTGCGCCACGACTGGCCTCACATATTTTTTAATTCATAAAAAAATATCCGCAATTATTGTCACTCTTCATTAAATAAATTTCAGTAAGACATTAAATAAAATTCTTACAAGACCGATATTTATTTAATTTAATAGTCATTTTAAAATGATAAATTAAATTAAATTTAGTGTTTAGAACAGAGATTTAGCAAATACTCGATATCATAACTTCATTATTTCACTTAAAAAACGGGGATGATTTCTTCTTTGCACAGATTTCTGTATGTACCTACTCAATATGTTTAAAATCATAGTTTAACAGATAAACAGAATAAAGGTTGAATTTTAAATATTTTTCTTTAAAACATAAGGCAGACCTCGCACTTCATAATCTATTCTCGTAGTCAACCGGAACCGAAATAAAATAATTCAAATGATGGAAACCTTTGCTTGCGGCAGTTATTTTACAGGCAACCATGTCTCATAGTATTGAGAAAAGAATAAGCTTCAATTTGATATACAATTCACTTAAAAAAACACATGAGTACAAATTATCAACATTAAATGACCTGTTTAAACCAGGCAACCCTCGGGTCGCGGCAGACTGAGAGGTGGCAACCATTGTTTTTTAAATTCCTTATGCGAGTTTCTTTCAAATGATAATGGATTCACATAAAAAACATACGAGTGCAATTTTTTTTTAAGAAAAAAAATAATTACAGGGGAATGCGTCACGTTTCTTCTAGGCAACATTGTCTTAATTTTATCTTGAAACATTCCAAAATATGTTAAAAGAACGTTGAAAATTTAAAAAAAAAAAACTAAACTAGTCTAAAATAAATTCATGCTGTACCTCTAGCAAAGTAGTCAGAGAGAACAAAGCGAATGCTACGGTTTTCGTATACCTCCTTCGCTTACTTCACTGTCATTAATCTGTTCATACATGCCATTCGGGAGATCCTCACGTTTACGTGACCTCCAGTATCTTTGATACGGTGTTTTCGAAGGTCAACTGAGGTCTCCCCCTACCTCTCTTACCGCTCATTTTTCCGTCATATATCTTTTTTTCCATTCTTTCATCACTCATTCGTTCGACGTCCTCAAGCCAGCTTAGCATGTTCTTCTTCATTCTCACTGTGACTTCCTCGCAAGTACCTGCCATTCTGTGTACCTCTTCATTGCGGATTCGATCAGCTAAGCTGACTCCGCATATCCAACGAAGAGCAATAAAAAACTCATTTCATCAACATCAAAAAGATCTCCACAGCAATCAAAAACAGATTTTTCTATCATTCGTCTTCTGTAATACCCACGTTTCGCTTCACCTTTCCGCATCCATCTCGTATCTAACATCTCCACTGAATATACTTCCCAAAGATACCACTTCATTCACTTGTTCTAATATCTTATCTTAATATCGAGTGGGGATCGAACCCACAACCAATGATATCTAACTATGTTTATCTAATAACTAAGCGTTTATGTATAGATAATATAGCTTAAGTAACTGATTCATATGCATATTGCGTCACAAATTGAAGAACACCTGAACCAATTTGCTAATTAACTGAATTACGGCTGCAAACGACTCCTTGTCCCATATTCCATACAACATTCTAAGCAACATCATGCTTATCGTGTTACTCGTTTTATCCTTCGGGATTCAGACACAAGGACTTTGCGGTGACTCTATCAAATGGTCACATAGGGTCAATGTAGACGATGTCTATGGAGTGTGGTATGGCGTGGGATATGCACAGCATAATCCAGATATGACTAATGTGCCTAATAAAGTAGGCTGTATAACATTATACATAACAGACGCTACAAACGAATATGGAGATAATTGGCTAAAGTGGTCGGTAAGTATGAACTTCTCAATCTTATTTAGTGTAATCGCTTTCGAACTTTATTTATTTTAAAGTTAAGTATAATTTGATAACATTTGACAGATAATGCGAAGAAATTATTCAGATCAGAATTGGCGTTCTTCAAGGAGCAATCCTTGGTCGGAAAATTCAATATCTGGTTCTTGGCTTGATATAAGATTAAAAAGGAAAGCCAAGAGGAATATTTATGAAGACCAAAGGCGGATTCGCGTTATATGGGACGAAGATGGACATACATTAGAACAGATTTATTTATACTATCCCGAAGAACCTGGACTATGGACAGTAGAAAAACTGCGACCAATAGAAAAGGAGCTAATGTCTAGAGGAATTGGTTGGTTTATTTTATTTATATACATTACTAGAGGCCGCCCGCGACTTCGTCCGCGTGGAAACGCTATGATAACGTAACAATATTATCAACATAAGAAATATGGTAACTAAGTATTGCAAAGCTCTAATCATAGGTCTATTGGTAGCTACTGCAGTATGCTCCTATAAACTATATTTAACGATTTTTTTCCTTCAGCATTAACATGCAGATTTTTCGCTTTAAAGACACGTGAGCAAGCCACATAGAGCTGCCCTTGAGAAAAACACGGCGTGTCCAAATGTAGGTCTGCTACCTTCAAGGTTTGACTCTGAGATCACGCATTCAGTTTTCAGAAGCGATAAATGTATATATATTCAATTAGGAATCAATCCCGTGGGAACTCCGGGATAAAAAGTAGCCTATATGTTATTCTGGGTCTTCAGCTACCTACATACCAAATTTCATCGTAATCGGTTCAGTAGTATTTGCGTGAAAGAGTAACAAACATCCATACATACTCACAAACTTTCGCATTTATAATATTAGTAGGATGTTAAGTACTATCTACTTATAGAATTATAGACATATTTTTGGTAGGTTATTAGGCGTTAGAAAAAATCGAATATGGTCTGAACAATAATTCAGAAGTGAAGATGTAGAATATTTCTTTGCTATAAAAGAAAGTAACAGAATTTTATTTATTTTTAGACATTTGGTATCCCGACGATCCACCTCGACATCCAGATGTAATTCGTCTTCTAAAAGTGACACAAAATACATTAGTATTAAATCATTGCTCCGAAATTGGCAACGCTGGTATATTTTCTCTTATTTTGAGAAGATCACCTTCGAAGGTCCAAAGATGGGAATGGTATGAATACCAACGAGAATTTGGAAAATTTGATCTGCCAAATGCATTTAGATATTCAACTGTATGTGCTGCATGCTCACATATGCTATCATTTAATTTTTATATTTGTGAGCTCATTTTTATTTTTATTTTACATACATATTATACTGGTTTTAATTAAGCAATAAATATTTTGTCTTATACTGAACTTTTATTAGAATTCCTTCTACACTTCATTTATTTTGGATATTCTTGGTACATTTATACTACAACTTATTTTGAAAAACAAAATTATTGCTATTAACTATGGGTATGAGGTTATTATTTTGAGAATAGATAAGACAAAATGATAATCTTACGAAATCCGACATTTATAATTATAATTATTATTTACTACAACTTATTATCAATTCATGTGTGCTGTGGCACGTCTATAAACTGTAGCCAATTCAATATTTATAAACATACTTTACATATGTTTCTCAACATGTTTTGAATGTTATATGAGCATTCTACATAATTAGTAGGTGACATAGAAGATTCACGATAAATTGAAGATCTCAGACAACGTACAAAACATTTTATGGACGTAAAACGTTTGTCACATATTTTTTCATACTATTATAGTAAAATCAATCAAATCAGCTTCACGCTGTATCCCGCACACAGCAGGGTAGGCAGAGAGAACCTAGTGTTAAGACACTTCGTTCCCCACTTTCTGTCGAATTCTGGAGGCATTGCGTGTTGAGTGGCAGAACTCAACGCCGCGCTTAACCACGACACCAGAGCGAAGAGATGGAAATATAAATTCCCACTCGAGGAGATGAAATATTTACTTAATATTTCATCTCCTCGAGTGGGGATCGAAGCCACAACCAGTCGGTTTTACAGCCACACCTCGTTCGGCTGCGCCTCGACTGGCCTATTATAGTAAGAAAATATATAAAGGACTTTAAATAAAATCTTAAACATAATGAACGCTTTGTTATTTTTCATTGTTTCAAGCTACCATTGTAATAATGTTGTTTGTGAGGATGTGGTTAGTAACCTATAACCCCATATAACTATTAGGATGAGATCTCGCTAGACAGGAACTATATGAATAATTTGTGTCAATTAACCCACCAATTGTTACCGTTGTAATTAACTTTTCGTCCGGCAGACGTAGTTCCTAATTATTCCTTGAGACCTTCTCGTGAACTTTTACAAATAATAATGATTCAGGTCATTCAATGCATTGCTCTTGATTCAGGTCTTTCAATGCATAACGTTGAAAAATAAACCTCACTTGAATGGGGGAACTGATTGCCATGCTTTTGCCTTGTTACTAGAGCACAAAAATGAAAATATTAATAAATAATAATTGGTTCCTCCGAGTGGGGATCGAACCTTCAACCGTAGCGTTTACACTTTACGGTTATACGCTTATGCCACTGCGCTACGATGGCTCAAAATGTAGCTAAACTTGATTATTAAATGTTATAAAATAAAAATACAAATAAAGTACATTACAAGCAGTATACCAGCAGTCAGATTCAACAACAGACTTGAGCCTTAGCTAGCAAATTTTTAGAAAGGGAAATTTGCTATTATGATTTTTTAGCTCGTACCATTTAAAGACTTTTTAGTATTACAGTTTTATGGTGGTAGGAATCTTAGACATATTTTGGCGACAACTTCTTTCTCAACTAGTAATTAGCATCTGGAGACCTTTGGAAAATATTATTCTCTATTTCCAGTATCAACTGTGTAATTGTACCAGTTTCTCTTTTGGTTGAAAAAAAAAAAGTAGTTGTTTGTATATGTATATTATTAATAACTCTTGATTATTGTTACAATGTAACGAGTACGATTAAGAGTTATGTAGAAATCCGTCACTTTTTAACCATAAGTAATTTAAGTTTTAAATGGTATATAAAGATTTTTATAAAAAAAAATATTTATATATTAAAAAAATATATTAAAAAAATATTCTAAATATTTATAATCTGTTTGTGTACGCATATTTACAGGACAGATTTGATTTTTTTTATTATGTAGGTATCTATTAGACCTAGGCAGGATCGATGCCACATTTGAATTCCAAAACTGATGTAGAACCGCTGTGAAAATGAGCCAGTTAAACTATTGGAAATAATTAAATAACAAGCATTTTCACTGACATTAAAATTGAAGATTTAATAACTACAGCTATTCAGCTATACTATAAGAAATAATTAAATATAGCAAATTATCAGAGGTTAACCTGCTGGCCATCTATATAAAAAAATTAAAGATCTAGAATATGAAGAACTAGAGATGTTTCGGAACTTTGGCTTAACAAAATGCGTGTCATTGTGTTGTAATTCAATACTCAGTTTTTCGACTTTTGGTGGAGAATTGAGAACGGAGTGTCTTAGAAGGTTCCCTTTGCCTGTCACTTGCTCCAAATTTCATCACAACTGGTGGTATATTGGTGGAAGTAACATGGTAAGATCGCATAAAGTACTCGCAAACGAAGTTGCGTTGAAGGAGAGAAGAGAGAATTCCCAGGTTTCGTTTGCCTACCATGTGCGGGATACAACGTAAAGCTATTAAAAAGAAAGGTTTAGCTTGCCTGACTGTTACGGTTAAAGAGAAGTCATATAAAAAAAAACTAAATTTAAACTATAATACAGATATGATGTCTAATTATTTTTGATATTCCTTTATAAATTCAAAATTGGCCTTTTTTACGTAAAATATAAAAAATATATATTTTGGATATTTTATTGAAGTTATATATTGAGGCCAGTCGCGGCGCGGGGGCACAGAGTGTGACTGTAAAACCGACTGGTTGTTGGTTCGATCCCCACTCGAGGAAATGAAATATTTACTTAAATTTATATTTCCATTTCTTAGCTCTGGTGTCGAGGTAAAGCGCTGCGTTGAGTTCTCACTCAACACGCAATGCCTCCAGAATTCGCCAGGAAGTGGGGACCGGAGTATCTTAACATTAGTTTCCCTCTGCCTACTCTGCTGTGTGCGGGATACAGCGTGAAGCTGATTTATTTATTTATTTACATATGTATAGAAAATATTATTGTTACATATATTCAAAAGTGGTTTAGCTTTGCTTGATTCCTCATTTCGATTACATTTCGACACTTAGCTCACGCTTACTATATTATTCTTCTATGGTTGGCAAAAGCCAAATAATGTAACTAAATATTTCGAATTATTGAATTTTATTATTTTTTTTATAAAATTGTATAAAATTTTGTATAAAAATTAAAATACATTCCTACATAAATTGAGGTTGGCAAAACTAATTCCATCGTTCGATTCCCGCTAGAGGAAATAGAATATGATGGAAAGTGGGGAATGGAAGTGCCTTATTGGGAACGGACAATAGTTTCCAGCTGCTTACACTGCTATGTGCGGGATTTAGTGTAAAGCTAAAATAATATTTATAATTTCTCCTTCGAGCGGGGATCTATGATCTATGAGGACAATCATCGTCTCAGACACTGTTTCAAAGCATTATGATGGCCTCTATCATACTCTTAGTTAGTAATATTTTTTTTTATATTTTTTTATAAGCTTCACGCTATAACCTGCACACAGCAGGGTAGCCAAAAGAAACCTAATGTAATAAATAAAACACTCCGTTCCACACTGTCACATTTGCGTGTTCAGTGGCAGAACTCAAGTCGGGCCTTTGCCTACTTCAAAATACTCATAAGATCAACTTGTGTATAATAATAATATTCATAGTTTAGGTATTATGATTTTATTCAATTACATTTATTTATAATTATTTTAAAGTCATATTTATTACAACTTATACTTACAGGTTTATAGGTACTTAAGTACGTACTTCGTATAAGTTATACCACGTATAACTAATTATATAGTCTACCATATCTTTACATAAGAATAAAAAATATTTTATAAAATTTTAAAAATCATTCCACAGGATATTTAAAAAAAATACTTATAGCTTTTGTCTTCAACTGTATAATGACAATTACGTTTAATTAGTTTATGTCCCACTCTCGTAGAAGTTAGAACAGTCACACGCTATCAACCGTCACACAACCTTATACCATAAAACTTATACCTTCGGAACGATGCTTCGAACCATTTCGATCTGTTTATTTTTCACGGTAGTAAGCGGCGCGAATTATCAAAGATATGGAGAAAGCAGTGGTTACTCTGGCTACACCACCCAATCAACTTTGTATAATCAAAATCAATTTCCGTATAAATCGAATTACAGAAGTGACATAGCCGCCTTTCCTGATGCCACTAGATATCCCAACGTAGGATACTCAACTCAAAACCCAAATATTTTCAGTACAGCATCGTCAGGCAACGTTTATGAAAAATCTAGTTATACGACACCTACTTATGGATACGGCCAAGGATACAATAATCAAGGAATGACTTCCTATGAAATGCCGTTTTTGAAATATAACCAAGATTATTGTGTAGATAGATCACCACAAAATGCGATTTGGGTAAACAGTTTAACAGGAATGTGGTATGGTGTAGAGTTCATTCAGCATTTGGCGGGAGATGCAAGAGTTGACTATGGAAGAACATGTATTGTTATACACATATCCGAACCAAGGGACAGGGTATGTGATTTTTTTCATAAGCATCTTTATAAAAAAACCTTTTTTAGATAAAATCTTCAATAAGATATAACTAATATTCTTGTAAGACTAGTTTGTCCATTAAAACTATACTTCTTATTGTATTGAATTATGTTTATTTGGAGTGCATAATGGAATGCTTTCTGTGAACAAATATTTACACAGTAATTTAATGAATATAATATAAAATGGTTCTTTAAATATTCAAAAAAAAATTTATATAAAAAAATAAGTTTTTTTAAAAAATAAGATAATATTAATCTTTGAAGTAACATCATTCATGAAGCATTTAAAGGTAAAATAACCTACCTACTTCCGTAATTTTGCACTACTAAGATCTAATAATAGAATGTACCTATCAGGTTCATGATAAAGAACAATATTACTATATATTATTATTAAACAATAAGAATTACATATCAACGGCCACATAGGAATGATCTAACAATAACAATTAGTAGTCTTGGTTCACATCTCGATAGTAGCGACGAATACCAGATCCTATTGAATAATGCGTCATAGAGTTTGAAATTATAAGGAAGGTGCATCATTTATAGATGTAAACAAATTTATTTTAAGCTAAATCTAAAAATGTATAACATTAATATTAAAATTTGGGCTTATGCAACTTTTTAACATTTTTTAAATGTTATTTCACACTTACGAAAGAAAAATACTTATTTATAAAACGTATAATAATTTGAACGTAGCGGGACTCGAACCCGCGCCTCCTGAAAACCGACCAGGCGCTCTGACCACTAAGCCATACCATGGCCAAGTACTTATGCAAGTTTTTTTAAATTGATATAAAGTTATTTGTAATATGTAGAGAAATTTATATTGTTATTTTCATACTATTTATTGATAATATATAATACTTTCAATTTTAAATATTCTATCGTACTCGTGGCGCAGAGACACAAGTTGTGACTCTAAACGCTACAGGTTGTGGGTTTGAATACCATTTGAGAAATTTAAAAATTAAATATTTTCATTTTTTGAAAGCTGATATCTAATATTTCAAGTGGAAGAAAAAAAATATCATGTTTGTAGTATAAATAAAAGGGAATAAAAAAATATACTTTACTCGAATCCTCTTACAAAATCCTCTTATAACATTTTTTATACATTCACAGTCATATTCCTAATACCTGTATTAATTGGCTTATTAAGGGTCTCTCATCTCGCGATGTTTAATATGAGCGGCACCTCTACGAGTTTAAGGCTAGGGGTCAACCACGATAGCATCGGAGACATGAGTCAGGAGCGCCCGCGCAATACTGCTCTACTGTCAGTCGTCTCCAATCGGTTATCCGCGCAATATTTTTACGCACGTGCCGTCCCGTTTCATAAAAAAGTATTAAAATATATTAAAAAATCGCCTTCATAATGTGTGCTTAATAAAGCGTAACGAAATGGATCTCCAAGGTTGTGCTATTTTAAAACTCCCTTGGATCTTATTTCTGTTTTTGGCCGTTTTCGCCGATGAAATAACTAACTCCACTGAAACTAATGTTACGGTGACGTGCGAGAAGAACCACGAATATGACGATTTGGATGTAAGAAAGGTGATGGGGAAGTGGGGGGCGGTGGAACTGTATATGCATATGAGTAAGGAAGGCGTGAAGAAGTACGAGACATGCCCTAAGATTACAATATGGGAAACTAATGAAATTCCCCAATCGACATATGGGGTACGTTTTTGAATAATTTTCCGCGATTTATTTCAATATATATTTTTTTAATTATATTTTTATACATTTTTTTCACATTTATATTTTATGTTTACATATAGTATAATTATATATTAATATATATGTAGTTGTATATATACATACATAAAGTCATCAAGTAATATATATTTACATTTATTATACTAACAAAAACATTAAAATATCTTAAAAACAAATTCTTAAATTATATATGTATTGTGGTTACAAAGCTAGTGTTCTGCAAGTAGTAGGGTACCTAGTGTTAAGACACTACGTTTATCAACTTCCGCAGTCAACGGGCTTTGCCTTGTTACCAGGGCGAAGAAATGAAAATAATAATGCATTTACCCGAGTAGGAATCAAACCTATAACCTATCGCGTTTACAGCCAGACGCTTGTGGCCCAGCGCCACGACTGGCCTCGGTGTAGAGTGTAATATGTACGTAATATTAATAAAACTCCACCTTCGCTGCTACTTAAAGTGGAAGTTATAAATGGATCCGCAAACAATGTCCAATCTAACCAGTACATGACATCAATTGTGTAATTTATTGCATAGATATTACAAAATATATTTAATGTAGGTATTAAGATATTTTCTCGACACCAGAGCGAAGAAATGGAAATATAAATTTAAGTAAATATTTCATCTCCTCGAGTGGGGATCGAACCCACAACCAGTCGGTTTTAGTCACACTTCGTGCCGCTGCGCCACAACTGGCCTCAATAATATTTGTTTTATGTATCAACGATTAAACATTCGAAAAACGTAAAAAGAAATAAAATAAGCTTTTTTATTTCATTACCAATAATATTTATTTTTCATTAACCTAAAACATTAGTAATTTTCTAAAACAAAATATTTAAAGAAGGAGTATTTACTGTATAAGTACTGATTTAAGTATGTTTATTCTATTGCTCTTAATATTATACGCATACAAATTATGCTTCCCAACCTATTTGAATTTTCATTTGCACTATCCGGCGGTCCCTTCCCGGTCCTTATTTCCTTTCACTCACTCATGTCGAGTACATTCGCATTATAAAAGGTAGGTTTCATTCTATATTGAAAAACAATATTTAAAAAAAAAACCAGTTTCATTGGCAAACAATTGTTGTGAATAATGTAAATATTTTTTTAATTTTTCGTACGTTCTCACTATAAATATTATAAGTCCTCAGTATTTTAAGGAACACGTAGAATAGAGATGGATTGATAAAGCAATATTATGTATAAATAAAAATAAATAAATAAATCAGCTGCACGCTGTATCCGGCACACAGCAGGTAGGCAGAGGGAACTTGGTGTTATGACACTTTTGATAAGTTCTGGAGGCATTAAATGTTGAGTGGCAGAACACAACGCCAAGCTTTGCCTCGACACCAGAGCCAAGAAATAAAAATAGAAAATATAAATAGATATTTCATTTCCTCGAGTGGGGATCGAACCCAAAACCAGTCGATTTTACAGTCACATTTTGTGTGCCACGATTGACCTTTAATAATAATATATAAAAATGTAATAAAGAAAGCTAGGCATCTATCTAATATGGAGTCTTTTTTCTATGTAGAGACATGATATGAAGTCCCAATTTCCCTAATCGGACCGGGGAAACTGGGGAAGTATGTTTTGATCCATCGTGTTTAAACTGTAATTATTCCATTGTTCATCTAATATCTAGATGTTATTGGGACCGACCTGCGGGTTAACTTTGGTCACCCACGTAAATTGCGCTTGAGTCATGCCAGGTCAATCTGACTGACCTATTTAATCTTGTAGTCGAATTAAAACGTTCCTTTTACGAAATATGTTTTGGTTATACCAATAGAACGTGACTAAGATGGCAAATGTGAGTAATCTAACTCCATGTTTAATGTTTTTGCTCAAATATTTTTTTTTCTGAAAAAGTAATTTACAGAAAATAACCTAATATTTTCATAACTTGTTATAAAACACGTATGATAAATTACAAACACTAATTTTATTTTTTTAAACTTTGTATTGGTTTGTTGTGCGGTAATTAGAGATATTATGAATGAAAGTAATAATCATACTAGGTACAATTTTTTTATTTTTAAATCGCGATTGAATTTATAAAGAACATCTATTTTTTGTAAATAAGGTTTTATAGATAAAAAAAAATAATAATAATCAGCTTCACGCCGTATCCCGCACATAACAGGGTAGGAAGATGGATCGTGGTAAAACACTCCGTTCTCCATTTTCTGCCGAATTCTGAAGGCAAAGCGAAAAAATTAAAATATCAAATATTTAATTCTTAAAGAAATAGAACGCTCAACCTGTCGCGTTAACAGTCACACTATATGCCACTGCGCCACGAATGGCCTTAAGATAGCGAGATACAGCGAGTGTATACAGATGCATACAATGTAAATAACAAAATTGATGCGCATAGACGACAAAAATGGCTATCAAATGCCGTGATAAAATACTGTCTTCCAATTGACTCAATAAGTCGACCACGGTTCTTTGGAATTCAATGCATATTGAAGGAACAGAAGATTAAAACTAAATATATAAGTAGTCTTGATTATTATTAAAAACAATTACGATAGCTATATTTTGATGATAAAAAAAACCCACCTATATTTATATAATTGCTATCAAATATGTTTCAAAATATATTTAATTTTCTTAGGTGTTCAATTTGAAATATATCTATTTAAACAGTAACGAAAACCAATATATACCTTTTTTTAGCTTCACGCTGTATCCTGCATAGTAGGGTAGGCAGAAGTAACCTGGGAACCTAGTGTTACCTAGTGAACACTCCGTTTCCATTAAGACACTTCCGTTCCGCACTTTCTGCCGTATTCTTATAATAGCCTTTTTAAATACCCGCATTTAGAGAATATTTATTTATTTCTCCAGCCGTCCACCGAAGGTCAACTCTACCATGTGCAGCATATCAAGGAGAGATTCCAGCGAGACAATCGACACTTGCGCCTGTTGTGGGACGAGGCGGGCGAGACTATAGAGTATTCGTTGTACTTCCGCAACGACTCTGCCGGCTACTGGCATGTATATAATGAACAAAATGGTATTTCAATGTTTATTATTATTTAAGTGAACTTTATACATATATCTTATTTAACTACTAAGCTAAGCGTTATGATAACAATCTCAGAGCGTATGACTTAGTGCTCAGAGACGCAAATTCAAACCCGCGCCTCTTCGAAAGCAAGGTACGGGTTCAAATTCAGCTACGTTAAATAACAAATATTATAAATGTAATTTTTGTATTTTTCAGGTACATTGGCGTCTCGTCCGTCGTATATGCATTTCAATGGGGCTGTACAAGTTTTAAAAGCTGTTAGTGACCACTTGGTCCTAAATTTTTGCCAGAAAGCCACAAACACTTCACCAGCACAGTTATATTCTGTTCTCTTCTCAAGGGACCCTGGGACTTTGGCACGTTGGGAAATAGAATCGGTTCACGCTTTACTTCAAAATAAAAATTTATCTGTCGCCTCCAGAAGAATGGTGTGTGGGAATGGCGCGGACAAGCCAATACTAACTTTAGCTTTTACTTTTATATCATATTTGATTGTACGTATTATTAGTTCATAATATATCAAAATTGTTTTTATGGAGATATTTTTTAACTTATTTATTTCATATTCACATCATAATAGTTGTTTAAGTTTTTTTTTATTTATTTAGTTTTATTTTAAATGCTTATAATTTGTCAAATATTTAGTAATAAAAAATATTTATTTTAGATTTCTGTAAGCCGTCCTATTAATTTTATGAATATTTGCAATAAAAAATAGGTAATTCCTATACAGAAAAATTCTAAAGTTTGAAAATGTTTTTTTTTTAAATATTATTATGTAAATGTATTTTGAAATTTCATCTAGACTGACTAATTTGATTAGAACATTGTAACCAGAAATATTAATCTTATCTTAAATGTTTAATTTGGTTAAAATTTTATTCCATTAAAATTACATTTTATTACAATTTTATCAAAATTTATTACACACTAGCGAACCGCTCGCGGCTTCGCCATCTTGATCTACATAATTATTTACTTACTATTCTACATTAGTTTCGTTTTCTAATAATAATATCTTTTCTATTTCTCTTGTAATAAAAGTATATATTGTGATATCTTTTTAAAAACAACATATCTATGTATGTAGAAAGGTAAAGTTATAGGCCAATTCTATAAAATAGTTATTCATAGCAATTTTGTCGAACAACACTCTTCAAAATGGTATAATTTTAATAAAACAACAAATATTAAGGGTTGCTTGTCGAAAAAACAATAAAGAAAGTTGCAATGAGATCGATTGAGCTGTTTCTGAGATTAGTGTTATCAGATTATTAAATGCGAGCAATGATACTTTTCTCATATCTATACTTATAATAAATCTGTAGAAAAGTCGTTTCTGTACATTGAAAATATTTAAAAAAAAATTAGCCAGGGTGTTAAAGGATAATTA
>JAATLQ010038657.1:36731-108632 GCA_013421005.1 Heliconius erato x Heliconius himera
TCTATCAAAAGATATAAGTATTTAAGTTTTCAAGAAGTTAATATTTGAGATATTAAAAAATCGATACAAGTAACGCTATCTATTGACAAAAATAGTAGGTACTAACGAATCTTGATACTCTCTTTCATACACGTAACGCTATCACTAATTGCGATGGGATCTTAAATAGATGGCGCTGTGCATAAAAGAAAATATAGTTTGGAAAGGTTACCGCTACACTCTATCAAAAAATAATGTACCAAGTACTTGGCATATATATGTGCCAAGGGTATTTTAGGGTACATACCTCAAAATTCTTATAAAATAACTTTGTTGTTTGTCCGTCTGACCGTCTGTCAAAACTATTTTGTACAAGATCGGTTAAAGGTTAGATACCTCAATGTATTTGTGTCACAGAAAAAACCATTAAGTACAAATTTTAATCTGTACTTAAATTGATACAAAATGACAACTTAATTAGTTATTCTTTTGGTGTATCTCCTTTCATGAAACTGGTACGAAAACTCTCGGGGCATGAGTACGACTTGAACTTGCCCGAAAATATTGATTATTTTATAGATTATATAAAAATGCCTAAAAACGTGCTTTCTATGTATATTCTGTATACTAATTATATATTTAACTAATAATGTTACTAATTTAAAAACTGTACAGGAGCTAATATAAGTTATTTTACAAATAATATCGAGTACTTATCCAAATCAATTAATTAATAATTAAGGCTGTTTGTAATATATATTTCTTAAATAAATAATCATATAATTCAAGCGGGCAAAGCCGCGAGCAGGCCGCTAGTATCTAATATATACAGACACCGATCCCGTATGATTTTATTATAAGTATATATTACCTATGTATATTTAAGTGCTTTAATTTTTTATATAAAGAGGTTTATATGAAGTGCGAAATAATTTAAAAATACGATACGTTTTGACGCAAATATATTGTGGCTATATTGTCTGAGGAAAAAGCATTTTCTGTAAATTTAAATGTTTAAGTAAATTTAAATGAATACAGTAATTGTAGCACTTGTTTGTATTTTTCTTTATTGTGTTGAACATATTTAAAACTTGAGACTACGGTAGTGGTCCCGCGAATACGAGCAAAACCCCATTACATAGCTTTTCACGGAACTTTTTGTCGGTTTTAGGATCCCATAACGTGAGTTTGGGATCCTAAAACCAAATAAACTAAATTTTGTGAATATACTTTCATCAATCTGTAAATTAGTAGTAGTCTGTATAGTAAGTTTCAAATATATTTAGTTTCAAAAAATATATATAAAACTTTAAACTTTAACCTCTCTACCCCTAATACGTAAGAGATAGAAGTTTATACGAGACTAAATTAGATTGGAGATCAAAAAAAGTATATAGGGAAACCTTGCTATCAGTAATAACAACACAAAATTCAGTATTTTTATTCTTCTCTGGCGCAATTTGGTGCCATTTCTGCAGAAACCTCTTTAGGCAGAGTTTACGTACACGTAACTACTGAAATAAGTACTATCAAAAAAAAAGTACCAAAATATGCAATAATTCTACCAAAATAGAATTATATGCATTTGCATATGCGAACATGCAATGTATGCAGATGTCTAGTAATTACGTTTGAAGCAACGAAAAATGTAATATACCAACTTCAACTTCACGTTGTATCCCGCATACAGCAGGGTAGGCAGAGGGAACCTAGTGTTGGGACACTCCGTTCCCCATTTTCTGGCGTATTCTGGAGGCATTGCGTATTGAGTGGCGGAACTCAACGCCGCGCTTTATTTACAGTCACACTTTGTGCCCCTATGCAACGGGCCTTACCAATCAATCACTAAAATAAATCTATTTACAAGTATATTCTTATGCGACATTTAAAAAAAATATTAAGCATCAGAACACCAAACGTATTGTATGGTGTGGTGGTCTGGGTGGCTATCGTGAAGTGAACAATTACATAGTTTCATAAGTTTTTAATTTTATAACATTCCTTATAACAAATAATATTTACTATAATTTTAGATTTCAATATACGAATATATAATATTAAACAGTTTTATCTTATTCTCTCTTCATGCTTTATCCTAAGAGTGGTAGCTAGAGAGAATGAAGAGCCAAACGCTACATTCCTCTTTTACCCCGTCCACTTTCATCAACCTCTTCATCATCCCATGTTCCTCAGCATCATGCCCTGTAGGTAACCTTCTGCCAGTTTTAACGATATTATGTTCTCGAAGGTCAAGGTTCAACTAAGTTCTCCTACTGCCTCTAGCCGCCCACTCTTGATTCGTAAAATTATTTTGCCGTTTCCTCTTCTTTCTCACTGTGACATCCTCTCTGTATCATGTTAAATAAATCTTTATATAACTAAAATCCACTGTAATGGCTTGTACCAAAAATCATATAATATTCAACAAAAAAAAACAATAAACGAAATTAAAAAAAGTGCAGATTTTTTTATTTCAGCAGAGTTCAAAGAAAGCCTTACAACCCAATCTACTTTACGGGGGAGGTATGACGTCATCACACAATGCCTTTAACATTTAGTCTTGAAAAATTATGCCATTCAATATGATGCTTTATTAAAGAGGCTTAGACTTCAGTTTCATTTAACGATAGCAAATAGCTGTGTTGTAATTGGATCACAAATGTTTGTCGGATTAGTACAGAACAATATCTTGTTAAAGCAAATTTTAATACTAGGCACGCACTCGCGGCTTTACCCGCTTGAACTACATAACTATTAATGTGCATTATTCTCATTTTCTAGCAATAATTTAATTTTAAAAATAATATTTATACCTATATCGAAAATTAAGTAGCCAGAGAGTCGCAAGAGAAACACAAAGTGTGACTGTAAAATCGACTGGTTGTGGGTTCGATTTTAGAGGAAATTAAATATTGATTAATATTTATATTTTCATTTCTTCGTTCTGGTGTCGAGCCAAAGCGCTGACTCGATTTGATTGAAAATTAAAGTTTCACCCAATTGAATAAAACAGTTATGTATAGCAATTTTGTCGAGCAACATTCTTAAAGCGGTATAACTTTTTTTATAAACCAATTAAAATAAAACAAACCCTAAACATTAAGGGAAACTTGCTAAAATATAATAGTAAAATTACTATCAAATTCTAAGATTAGCGTGAACAAACGCACAAACAGGCAAATATTTAAAAAAAATAATTATTTTTGATTCTATATAATGTCATGAATGTACAGACACCAATTTTATTATAAGTATAGAGTATAAGTAGCTTACAAATTTAATTTCATGTAGTACACATACAGTAAAAAATTACGTTTGATTAGTATCATAGGTATAGTAAAGTAAGTAAATAATTCTCAAAAAGTGTAATATAATAAAATTCTTAGTTTTTATAATATTATTATATTTTATAATAATAAAATATCACACATATAATTTTATCATTATTTATCGCCAGTAATGATTTAGAACACTCGTATTTACAACGGCTCTACGCCTCTCGATATTAATCACATTCTTCTGGAATTAACTTAATTATTTCACTTGGATTTGAATAAATTATATTATCATCACCATCGAAGGCCAATCCAAAAATATTTTTAATATGTGCTATTTTCTCTAGGGAATCATTTTTTTTATTCGCAACGAATATACCGTTTTGGCCACTGAAGTAGGCTTCACCATGGTTGTTTATTTCGATTGCTCTAAAGACTTTTGGTCCATCGTAAAATATTCTGTGATCAGTACCATTTTTAATCCTATATAATCCGGTTGAATTAGTTATGAAAATGTCGTTGTCTCCATCGATCGCGAACTGAAAAATTTTTTCATGGATATGTTTTTGATGTTCAATCTGTACTCCAGACTTTTCATGTTCATATTTATATAATTTCTGGGAGGGATAATCAATAAAATATAGATGGTGCTTAAAGAACATATCCCATACATCATATCCGGAAACAATTTTGGAAACTTTGCTATCGTTTGATTTTAGATGATGCTTGTAGACACCTTCACTACCTCCAAAATAGATGACATTATTTTGATTGTTTATAGCGATAGCAAATCCATTTTTCACTTCTTCTATAACTTTGTGTTTTATATGGCCCTTCTCAATATAGCCGATTTCAAATAGGTCTTTATCGTCGTCCCCACTGTTGTAGCTGAAGAAAATTTTATGTTCACTATGATCGTACGCCAATTGGTATGGTCGATTTAGGCCCATACCAATAATGTGTTTTTTATGAAATTTATCACGTACATGTACACCGTCACATTTTTCCTTTTCTTCGGACGACTTTTTTTCACCTTCCTCTGAGTAAATCACACCAATTAGGCATAATATTGTAAAAAGTTTCATTTTAATCAATATATTTTGTTTTGAAAATGAAAATGGCTTCGTTTGACCACGTTCGCAGTGTCCACGTTATATTACAATGTGATGCAGGAACGCAAATGAGAACATGGATCAATTAACTGAAATCGATGCAATCGGCATCTGCTATGAAATAATTGTTAGTTGATAACTGTGTCACGTGTCCGTGGTATATTTTTAGTTATTTAGATAGTTTTAGCAGCTATATAAAAAATTACAACTTTATATTAAATATTTAAAAAGATAATTTTCAAAAAGTGTTCTTATTTTAAAAAAGTAAAGTAAAATAAATAAATCTTTATATATAAAAGTGTGACTGTAGAAGCGACTGGATTTGGGTTCGATCCCCACTCGAGGAAATGAAATATTTATTTAACTTTATATTTCCGTTTCTTCACTCTGGTTTCAAGGCAATCGCGTTGAGGCGGCGTTCAGTTACGCCACTCAACACGAAATGCCTCCAGAATTCCGAGATTCCCTCTGCCTACCCTGCTGTGTGTGGGATACTGCGTGAAGCTAAAAAAAATTATGTACTGTAAGTTGCAACTGATAAAATATAATATGTATAATAATATCAATTGTAGTAAGTATTTAGTACTAATATTATTTATTATACGAGGTATTTGCGTCAAAAACATAATAATAAAAATATTTGATATAAGATTTAGAATTAAAATGCAATTGACGCAACCATTTACATTTATACTCAATACATAAAACAATAGGATTTTCATATTTTATATTAATAGAAAATTGTAGGTGCTACGTAGTACCTACTCGGAATTTTCCATCATCGTAGCTGTTACTAGGATATCAGAATATACGAAAAGTTCGTTGAAAATAGAAGGTGATAGCATTATATCGCTTTTGTGTATAGAGGGCGTATCCTTTGTTGTATTTTCTCCGTCCCTCTCATCCACCCTCCCGTCCGCCCTCGTAGCCACCCTCTATGAATGTGTATAGTAGTGACGTCAATGATTTTGCTGTAGACGTTTTAACCTTTCTAAATATAACAACTGCCCTCAATATTTATTTGGATCTATTTCTTGCGAATTTTATTACAACGTTAAATTATTTTTGTACATACATATTTATGTAGAAAAGTAAATATTAAAGATGTTTTACTTGTTTAATAAAAACGTATTGTTTGTGTTCTTACATACGTGACGGGGGTAATCCAATCCTATATTAACAAATAAAAAT
This sequence comes from Heliconius erato x Heliconius himera, assembly GCA_013421005.1. Classification (NCBI taxonomy): domain Eukaryota; kingdom Metazoa; phylum Arthropoda; class Insecta; order Lepidoptera; family Nymphalidae; genus Heliconius; species Heliconius erato x Heliconius himera. The sequence goes on from JAATLQ010038657.1 coordinate 42,289, forward strand.
AAATTCTATAAATAATACGTATATACTACTAGTAAAAAGAAATTATTTTCTGAACATAATTATTAATAACTGAAATTTTTTGTCTTTTTTTATGGCTTTGGTGAGTGAAATATACAACACTAGCTGTAAGCTAATCGTTTCTATAATAATTCCTATTCTCTTATATTTTCCTGGTACCAGTGGTTCTTATAGGTCGTAGCCTCGTAGCCTTCGTAGCTGATTATTCTATCCTTGAAGAAAATTCGATGTTAAATTCGGCACACGTGGTCAGTGGTCAAGGGCTCGGACAAATGTTGTTGGGAAATCGTCTATAGAGGTCGATTATACTAGGATAGCATATTTTGTTTAGCGGTATCCTACTACCCTCAGAGTACTGTAAGACGTGCACACATAGAAAGAAAGAGGGGTAGCATTTGACATTCCCCTGTTTACCCTATTTTCGATGTGTAAGTAAATTCCTTTCTGCCCTCTTTATTTTATGAATTCCTAGTAATCCGCGCGGTTCGGAAAATATTCTTTGCTATTTTAGAGTTTCAGGGTAAATGAAAATGATTTTACAATAATTTCATTAATCAAATGAATAAAATTTATTTATAAATCAATTAATTTCAGATTACAAGTAACTTACAATTTAATATTATGTTTTTTTTGAAATATCACATGAATTATTTAAGAGGACTTTATTTAAACCTCACAGGCTCCCGTCGAAGACATCGTAACCGTCCCTCTTGCGTATGTAACGCCTTCCCTGCACTCACATCCATCCTGTTTTTAAACAAACAAAAACGTTATAGAATAAAATCAGCTTCACGCTGTATCCCGCACACAGCAGGGTAGGCAGAGGGAACCTAGTGTTAAGACACTCCGTTCTCCACTTTCTGCCGAGTTCTGGAGGCATTGCGTGTTGAGTGGCAGAACTCAACGCCGCGCTTAACCTCGACACCAGAGCGAAGAAATGGAAATATAAATTTAAGTAAATATTTCATCTCCTCGAGTGGGGATCGAACCCACAACCAGTCGGTTTTACAGTCACACCTCGTGCCACTGCGCCACGACTGGCCTCATATAGAATAAAAAATACATAAAATCCTCTCCTCCTACTAGGAGGAGGACTATAAATGTAAAAGGCTATGATGGATGTTTGTTCGACTTTTACGCAAAAACTACTGAACGGATTTAGATAAAACTTTATAGTAATTTAACTTATAGATACATCAGTACACAAAAAGAATAAACACACAAAATTTTGTATAATTTTGGGTTAGTACAGGAATAAACTGAAGACGCTGAAGCCGCGTTTAGATCGCTAGTTATCTTTATAAATATATAATGTTAATTATTTTATTTCAAAAAATATTATTTGTCTACAGAAACTATTTACCTAATATTTGGGTACAGAAATGACTGCGGTAGGCGAAGGCACGTAGGACATACATATTGATAGATTTTTTTTTTATATATATATATATATATATATATATATATATATATATATTGTTCGGTATATTTATTATTATGTCTTTCTCAAGAAATCAAAGAGACAAGTTACGTGAAAATCGACAAAATATTAACAAGGAAATCGATAAAAAGAATTAACAATTTCTTTGATATGGTTGCTATAACAATTTTTATACGGCGATATTTATTGATCGAAAAAAATAAATTTATAATTCTGCAGCATTTCTCTACCGTTTCAGATATTGTGTGGCTTTGGGTTACACCAGGTATTTTATTTCTAAAAAGTAGAGTGCAAAGTATAGTAGTAGCTTATCGTTAGCTTCTTGCAGATTACCCCGTCAAAATAAGAAATATAATAACTAATACATTTTATAACTATTACACTTACGAAAACGTCTTCAAGAGTGGCGCATTCCGGAATTTGTTCGTAAAAATGAACTTTTTGTATATTATGTCTTATTATCTCATCTGATGGATTTTTTTCTTCATCTAATGTAACCAGTTTTGCGACCAGCCCTTTGTGATTTCTTTTAAAAATAATATTTTCTTTGTTTATTTCCACAAGAACTGGGCCAAATATTTTATTGTCTAAATATGAACAAAAGCTGTTTTCGGTACTGTGACATCGTCTATTTTCTATAATACTATTATTTGACACGATACTATTTTGTTTATCATTTTCATTATCTTCTATATTGTGACTTGCATCACATTTGTTATTATCAAGGTAATTTTGGTACAGCATCTCGTTTCTTTCTCTCTCTTTTTTTGCTTTTTTTCTTTTTATATTTATATACATATTTGTTATGTATTGGAATTTTAAGAAATATGCTATTGAATTTGCAACACTTGCTGAGCCACTTTTTCTACTTTTGTCATGTATGAAACAAACATATCTGTTCGGTGTTGGATTCACGTAATATTCTAAAAAAAATATTATATGAGTGTAATTGTATGAGTTATATACAGACTAGGAGGTCGCAAAAGAGAATACTATTTTTAAATATTTTTAAACATTTATAAAGTGTTATTCCACACGAAGGAAAGAAAAATACTTATTAAGAAAACGTATCTCTTGCCAAATCAAAGTAATTATCTTTGGGAAATTTGTAAAAACCACCCTACAGAGATGCTAACAACATAAATAAGTTGTTACAAGCATATAAGAATTTCAACGTAGCTCGATGAGAACATATGGCTTAGTTGGTCAGAGCGCTTGGGCTGTTTCCAAAGAGGCGCAGGTTCAAATTCCACTACGTCAGAATTTTGTATAGGTTTTTTTAATAAGCATATTTCAACTGTTTTAACTTTTTATTGCTTGACTCTATATTATGTTAAAATGTACCTTAATAAATAAACAGAATTAAAATATTAAAATTGACAAAATATAAAAAAAAATCTATAGAAATAGTTACCAGTTCTAGCAGCACACGAGCACGCTATGAGAGGTGAGTTTTCAGCAACACGACTTTCTGGTGCACTCTGTGTTTCCTGACAGAAATGGTTGCTATTCCATGTGGTGTCACTGTATGGTATCGAATTAGAATATTCCGAACCACCAACCCACTTCGTCGACTCTCGCATTGAGAAAAATAGCAGAGTTACGACAGCCTGCATTTTATAATTATGTCTATTATATGTATTTATATATAAAACATTATTAATAACTTGAACAAATTTTATATATAGATTTTCTACTTTGATTTTTTTTCTTTCTAGCTTCACGCGGTATCCCTAGCGGGTTAGTGAGGCACCAAATACTACGGTCTCTGCATATCTCTTTCGCCTTGTCCACTGTCATCAACCTCTTCATACATGCCCTCCGGGGGGACCTCATGCTTTTTACATGACCTTCCTTCAGTATCTTGGAGACTGTTCTTTCCAAAGTCAACCGAGACCTCTCCTACCTCTCTTACCGCTCACTTTTCCGTCATAAGTCTTTTTTGCCATTCTTTCATCACTCTATCGTTCGACGTGCCCAATTCAGTAGAGCACATTCTTCTTCATTATCACCGTGACATCCTCGCTAGTACCTGCCATTCTCTGTATCTCTCCAGAAAGTCTCTTTCTTTCATTCTTCTTCTGTAATACCCACGTGTCCCTGCCGTATAACAGCATCGGTACAAACGTTGCATTGTGTACGTTTCGCCGTCTCATCAATGTTGCTAAGGCTCCATTAACCCTGTTACTGACAAGAATACGCCTTTCCGTATCCATCTCGTATCTTCCATCTCTACTGAATATACTTCTCAAATATACCACGTCATTCGCTTGTTCTAATATCTCTACCATTTACACTGATCTTGCATTCAATCCTTTCTTCATTTCTTTCACTTATTTTAATTATTATTATTAAAAAATATTAATTTAGTAGAGTTCTATATACCATTCATACTTTAGACCCGCATCGTGACTCGCATTACAATTTTTATTATTTTTTTAAAGTAGAATGTTATAATATGCAAGTTTTACCATCGTGAAGCAAGCAGCAGCACACAGAGTAGCGCAGAGTGGAAATCCATACTGCTGAGAGAGGGCGCCCCCCAACGCCGGTCCAAGCACTTCCCCCAAAGAATAACAACAAGACCACACTCCTGCCACCGCGCTGTACGTAGCGAGTGCCTCTGGACAACCACCTTCGTAGCTAAAAGTAATTGTTAATTAAACACGAATGACAAATGTTTGAGATTCCGAAGCTTAATTATTTTCAATTTCCTTGCTATGATCTTAGCATACCATGCTTGTAATTCAGGTCGAAAGTAGAGAATGGAGAGTCTTAACACTAGGGGGAGACATGAATTTGATAGAAGAATTATAATCTAGTCTTTAAAGTTAAGTATTAGACATATCGCTGAATTGTTCAGAATATGAAATAATATATATTTAAAATATTATATAATTAATAATAATAAACGATATTTTTTTCTTTGGTGAAAGAATAAAATCGTATGAAAAATTATAAGTCATATATACTCACATTGAACTCGTTAATACTCCTTGAAATGTCGGTAGAAGGGTTAACGCTACGGACATACCCAATATTGATAACGCTACAAGATCCAGCCATAAATCTCTATAAAGTTAAAAAAAACATAGATGTTTAATAAACTAAGAACAGTATATATATATTTGGAATTAATGCATTATTTTTAAGTACATATCTATAGTTAAAATAAAAACTATATTTGTATTCTTTTCAGTTTCAGTCTATTCGAATAACAAGACTTATTCATTAAAAAGTATATTTCAATTATTTTTTCGTTTTCAGTAAAATACTACATGTTAGACATTATTTTGTATAATTGTTCTAAATAAATATTTATATTTACTTTGGAAGACCAGGAATAAATGGGCATGGGCCAAGCAGTAAAAGGCCAATAGATGATAAAAATAAGCCCCAAACCATCATGCACCAATGATTGTGAACACTGAAAAATTGCACCAAATAACATAAAACAATTTAAAACATTTTTAAAGTGTTATTTCACACTTAGGAAAGAAAAATACTTATTTAGAAAACGTATAAAAATTTGAAAATTCTGGTCGGTTTCCAGGAGGCGCGGGTTCGAGTCCCGCTGCGTTCAAATTTTTATATGTTTTCTAAATAAGTAAAATAAAATAAATAAATCATTCAGCCTCACGCTGTATCCTGCATATCCAGAGTAGGCAGAGGGAACCTAGTGTTAAGACATTCCGTTCCCTACTTTCTGCCGAATTTTGGAGGCATTGCGTGTTGAGTGGTAGAACTCAACGCCGCGCTTGTCCTCGACACCAGAGCGAAGAAATGGAAATATAAATTTAAGTAAATATTTCATCTTCTCGAGTGGGGATAGAGCCCACAACCAGTCGGTTTTACAGTCACACTTTATGCCCCTGCGCCACGACTGGCCTCTCCATGTACAAAATGTTGTAGTTTTAAGCGTCACAGATAAAATGCGTTCACTAAAAATTAAATAAAGTAAATATACAGCACCTAAGAGTGAAGTATCGAAAATAATCTTTATGTATATATAAATTCTGTTTAAATTTTTAAAAATATATATATTTTACTTTACCGATCCGCCACCCATCCCCATATAGGACTAAAGATTGCATATAAACTGGAGAAAAGAAGGAATATTAGTCCTATTTGTTTTGTAGATAGTCCAAATTGCCTCAGGTGTGGTTCAAGTGTCGGATCTAAGAATGCCCAAGTGTTTGAAACAATTACAATAACTAGTCCAGTTATAATTATAGATGGAATTGTGAAAAGTCGTAAAATTGAAGCCGTCTTTGAACCGGATACGTATTCTGAAAGAAATTTAATGTAAAATGAGATACAACGGATATTTAACTCATTGACTAAAACTTAACTAAGTATCAATATTATTATCCATTATTTTTTGTACGTTTATTTAAATTTACGACACAGTTAAAAATATCAACCAGATCAATGTTTAAGGCCAGTCGTGGTGCAGCGGGCACAAAGTGTGATTGTAAACACGACTGTTATGGGTTTGATCCCCACTCAAGGAAATGATTATATTATATTAATATTTATATTTTCATATCTTCGCTCTGGCGTCAAGGCAAAGCGCGGCGTTGAGTTCCGCCATTCAACACGCAAAGCCCCCAGAATTTTGCTAAAATTAGGGAACGGAGTGTGCTAACACTAGGTTCCCTCTGCTAATCGTACTATGTGCGGGATACAGCGTGAAGCTGATAAATAAAAAAAATCTATGTTTGTTTTATTATGATACATTGATGGACAGATTAACAATGTGGGTCAATCGGATAGCCGCGCATCCGTATAACTGAGGTTTACATAATACAGTCTTAATTGTATTTAAAATATCCATTGCAAGCTTACCATCGCAGTCAGCTAGCAAAAAGTAGTTAATAGGGACCGTCAGCACCATCACGATTCCTAAACTGTAAAATGGTAGACCAAATCCTCCAATCTATCTAAAACATTTGAAATTTCACAAATTTTTGTACATTACAATAAAAGTATAAAATCATATATGATAAGATAAATTATTAATAAATACATGACGCCGTCATGGCGCAGTGGCACATGCATTCGAATGTAACCGCGACGGCTCTGAGTTCAATTCTCCCTCGGAGTAATGAAATATTTACTCGCTCTGGTAACGAAGCCACGAGAGTTCAGCGGAACGTGGCGAACGGTGTTTTAACACTAGGTTCCCTGTGCCTACCCTGCCATGTGCAGAAAGCAACGTGAATCCCAAAATAATATATAATTCTTTGTAACTTACGTTGATATATACAAAAACATTAAAGCCTTAAGTTTTTATATCAAATCCTGAATGTAAGTACATTCTGTGTATATACTTAGGACATCTTAATGCCCACAGTAAACATTTAATTAAAGAAAACTAAAATTAATATTTCAATTTTCATCTCAGCTTAAAACATAAATTAGTAATATACATACCGAATATAAAAGACCTCCTATAGCAGGACCGACAGACATGCCGAGTCCCACAAATGTTTCCAAGATTCCCAAAACTGATCCGATGGTGTCCGGGAAGGCGTTCACGACGAACACGTAACTAGCTGTGGAGTACGCACTGGCGCCGAGGGCTTCCATACCACGCACCACGAAGCAAAGAGTTGTAAATGTGTTCATGTCTTCTATTAAGACTAGAGTTCTGAAACAAATTATATGAATGTACATGTAATTATTATTATTTTTAACAATTTTAAAGTGTTATTTCACACTTAGGAAAGAAAAGTACTTATTTAGAAAACGTATAATAAAAATTTGAACGGCTTCCAGGAGGCGCGGATTCGAGTCCCGCTACGTTCAGATTTTTATACGTTTTCTAAATACGTATTAATTATTATTATATTTTCCAAAATTATATTTTTTATCTATACTAGGTTAGGCCAGTCGTGGCGCAGGGGCACAAGTGTGTGACTATAAACGCGACTGGTTGTGAGTTCAATCTCCACCAGAAAAAATTAAATATTTATTTAAATTTATATTTTCATTTATTCGCACTGGTGTGAAGAAAAAGGGTGACGTTGAGTTCCGCCACTCAACATGCAATGCCTTTAGAATTCGCCAGAAAGTAGGGAACGGAGCGTTTTCGAACACTAGATTACCTCTGCAGGTACTACTTATAGGTAAATATGGATATTTATTATGCAAAATTTAATTTTATGCTTTCCGCTTATTTAGATATTTAGCTGCAGAACTTACCTAAAAACTGATACCTATACCAGTGATACCGCCTATATCAGTCATAGGTAATACATACTCTAAATAAAATTTATATAAAAAAACTGACGGAAAAACAACTTCAATTGCCCCACTGTCTAATAAACATGTTATTTTCTTTTATATTTAATTACTAACACTTATCATTAATTAAATTTTAATTAAGGTAGTACAGTAAATATTTACATAAACATTCCAAATAACAATAAAATAAATTAAAGAATTAGGTCTCGGAAATGTCCACAAAAATAAAAATATGTTTGTATAAGATTTCATTGTTTACCAACGTACCCAAATATAACATTACAAGACCCAGCGATAAACATTCCAGCTATGAACATGAACTTCGCTCCTATGGCCGGCAACTGCAAATGAATATTACCTGTGTTATAATTAATTAAAAAAAATCAATTTATCACGCTATATCCCGCAAACAGCAGGGTAGGCAGAGGGAGCCTAGTGTTAAGACACTCTGTTCCCCACTTTCCGCGCAATTTTTCCAGGCATTTCGTGTTGAGTGGCGGAACTCAACGGCAGGCTTTTGCCTCGAAACCAGAGCGAAGAAATTAAAATGTTAAATATTTCATTTATTGAGTGAGAATCGAATCCACAACCTGTCTCGTGTACTTTAGATGTTATAATCATCTTAGTTCGTTCGTCGTACAAACTTCGCGAAATTCAATATATTTACAATGTCATCTTCACGCTATATCCTGCACACAGCAGGGTAGGCAGAGGGAACCTAGTGTTAAGACACTCTATTCTGGAGGCATTGCGTGCTAAGTGGCAGAACTCAACGCCGCGCTTTGCCTCGAGACACACCAGAACGAAGACATGGAAATTTAAATACATATTTCATTTGCTCGAGTGGGGATCGAACCCACAACCAGTCGATTTAACAGTCGCACTTTGTGCCCCTGCGTTATGATTGGCCTATTTACAATGTATCTAATCAATTTTACTTTTACAGATATTTCATTACCAATACGCAATAAATCGCAGACAGAATAAAATATCAATGACAACAGCATATAGCAATATGTGTATTTATATTTAATATGATAAAAGTAGTTTATAAATATCCTTTTCGGAAAATTCCTACTTCATAAAAGTACGGTGGACACATGATTTAATAACTCTTTATAAAACATTTTTTTTTTAAATATCTTTAATGTTAATAATATATAAATTAAATTAAAGTAAATGAGCTTCACGGGATACATCCGCATATAGCAGGGTGAGCAGAGGGAACCTACTGTTAAGACAAATTGTTCCCCACTTTCCGCCGAGTTCTGGAGGCATTGCGTGTTGAGTGTCGACCAGCCAGTCGATTTTACAGTCACACTTTGTTCCCCTGCGTTACGACTGGCCTCAATTAATAATATATATAATATACTGTTTGGTATTTTTGTTAAAAATCGTAATGAAATAACTACCACTTTTACTGTATTTATACACATAAGTAAAATACAGTAAAAGTGGTAATTATTTATATATAGTAGTGTATTAATATACATAAAAAAGATACATATCAAGGCAAAAATATAAAGTCACTGCAATACCTGCCACATTACATATAGAATCCATATATTTTTTTTAATTTAATCAACAACTTTATTTTATTGGTGAAATTAAGCTTAAGCTATATTGTGTTTACCCGTTTTAAAAGCAAATAAATAAAATTAAATTCAATTATAAAAACAATTAAAAAAAAGTAAGCCTGCCGTCATGGCTCAGTGGCACATAGGTGTGACTGTGTGTGTAACACAACGGTTGTGGGTCTGATTCACACTCGGCAATGAATTATTATTTATTAATATTTTTAATTCTTCGCTCTGGTAACAAAGCAAAACCTCGGCGTTGAGATCCACCACTAAAAACGCAATGTTTCGAAAACCAGCTGACAGTGGGGAACGCAGTGTCTTACCACTAGGTTCCTCTACATATACTGTTGAATGCGGGATACAGTGTGAAGCTGATAATTTTTTTAAATTAATTATCATACAAATCAATAGCAAATACTTTATAGTTTATACGTACATATTTACCAAAAATTGGTGAAGTTAGGAACATTACAACCGCGTAGAAGCTGAACACCATACCACACATGGTTTCAGATAAACCTTTATCGGAGGCTTCTCTTGGGAAGAACGGCGCCATGATGCTCATGGAGCAAAAGCTCATGAAGTCCACCAGTGCTAATGACGCCAGCGTCAGTCGCTGGTGGCGGGACAGGTGGCGCACCGCCCCTGGCCTTAATTTTGCTTGAGTGCGCACTAACCTTGTAATAAAAACAAGATTTTTTTTTTATATAAGAGGCTGTTGTGGCGAAGGTGCACAAGCATATGAATGTAACGCGACGGTTGTAGGTTCAATTCCCACTTGCTATTATTTATTAAATTGTTATTAGCCACTCAACACGCAATGCTTTGAAAAAATCAGCGGAAAGTAAGGAACGGAGTGTTTTAACACTAGGTTTAGGTATTTAGAAAAACTATGTTACTATTCATTTATTAAAATAAACCTGTACCTACTTTTATTTTTTTATTTCATAAATATCCATTTTTTTTATTAATATAAAAAGAACCTAGAAAATAGAAATGATTGCAAATGTTAACAAATGTAATGTTTACCTACATATTTTATCGTTTATCGTATTTTACAGGCATATTAGCTACAGGCACAGGCAAAATAACTTCACTATAAATGTTAATAAAAATAATATCTACCTTTCTCTCAAAATTCTTATTTCAGACGGGACGTCGTCCGGTGGTCCACCTGACCACGAGTGAGCTCTCCTCAATCTTCCAGAGTCAGGCAACGAGCCGCGACCGCCCCACGTGGCCGCCAGTTCCTCAGTCAAAGTCGAAGTTTTCATCAGCTTAGTATCAAACACTATCGTTTCGGACGAAGACGCCATCGCCGCAGTGCTTCCATACATGACTTGATTCCTATTCTGTATTTCATCCGGATTTCTTAACAGGTGACCGCCCTCGTCGGTGTCCTCACTCTCTCTGTCCATTATAAAGTAAATACTAGAAGCTAAGTAGATTACAAACTAATTGGTGTTATCGGCCCGTCAACGTACTACGACTCGAGCGACGGCTGTAATTTTGTACCTACCTCGCATATCAATTATTTATCGATATCTAATCGGGTGTAAATAAAAACATCCGAAAGGAGTACCCTTAACTTACAGGTATTTATCCTCGATGATTATATTTTAAAAAGTGTTGAAAATATGTTGAGTATCGATTGGATATTAAATTATTTAATTGAAAATAAAGAAATAAATTAACAATTTGCTTTGTAATAATATTAAAATGGTACGTATATTAGTATACAAGTTGTATTTTAATGTTATAATTTATAATCAGCTTCACGCTGTATCCCGCACACAGCAGGATAGGCAGAGGGTTAAGACACTCCGTTCCCCACTTTCTGCCGAATTCTCTAGGCAATGCGTGTTGAGTGGCAGAACTCAACGCCGCACTTAACCTCGACACCAGAGCGAAGAAATGGAAATATAAATTTAAGTAAATATTTCATCTCCTCGAGTGGGGATCGAACCCATAACCAGTCGGTTTTACAGTCACACCTCGTGCCGCTGCGCCACAACTGGCCTCGTTTAATAAATATAATTTAGAAGATAAATAAAAATTATACTTTACAAAATATTCTACGTAACTTTCATATAGATTTCAAATTGTCATATATCATTATACTATATCATTGCGTAAATGCATTAATACTTCAGACAGGATAAGCTTCATTAAGCAGAACTCTTGTCATGCTTCACCGATGGCTCTGGGTGATATCTACAACTATACACACACACACATATATGACTAGAATCAAGGTAATGATGACATAATCTGTATATCTCTGTAATAAATAAAATCACAAAAAAAACGTATTTATAATCAAATTCAATCTTACTTATTTAGAAAACATATAAAAATTTGAACGTAGCGGGACTCTAACCCGCGCCTCCTGGAAACCGATCTGGTTGTCTGGTTTTCTAAATAAGTATTTTTCTTTCCTAAGTGTGGAATAACACTTTAAAAATGTTAAAAATTCAATCTTTTTATGAAAACAATAATATTTTGAATGACATACAATACGAAACGTGTCGTACGTTTTCGAATTGGTAAAAATACTACCATTTTATTATCATATCACTTACTGATCAATTAAATACATAGTTAGATCAAAAACTTCATGTTTTAGCCTTATTTATTGATCTTTCTCGCGCGTTTGAAACTTTGGATCACAATGAGCTCGAAGATTGATTGGAGAGTACCGGAACACGAGGCCCAGTATTAAAATGGTGTAAAAATTATCTTACAGATAGAATTTAGTAAGTGAAACTAGACGATAGCTGTAGTGCAACCATGAAAGACTCAGAAGACACGGCTCAAGGTTCAGTACTAGGACCTACACTTCATAGCTTATATGAATAACATGAGTAAATTATTTAGTCACTGTAGAACTTAACTTATATTTGTTTCAGCCAAAAATGTAAAAAAGAGCATAATGTTTTTGCAGGAAGATTTCGACGTTCTAAATAAGTGGTGTCGTGATGGTAATTTAATAATAAATCCTCTCAAAAAAAAATGTTACATATTTCTTCACCATATCTAAAAATAAATAGCAATATAAACTGCAATTTTATAGCGCATACTGACAGCTGTCTGCACAACCTGAACAATGACCACTGTGGTTGTGTGTGTGTGTGTGTGCAATAGAAATAGTACTCTCTCATAGATGATTAGAATTGATCATAAATTTAACTGTTATGAACACATTAGCTATGTGTGTGGTAAGTGGAGAACGGAGTGTCTTAACATTAGGCTCCCTCCTGCCTACCCTGCTGTGTGCGTGAAGTTGATTACATATAAAATTGTAGTGTCTATTTGTAATTAATTGCAAAATAACCTTGTTTTTCAAGTGTATATATTTTTTTACACGGTGGTAAAACAAATAAACAATTTTAAAATTTGATCTCCCGGGGGACTGGAATATACACTTTACTTCACACAACTTGATCAACAGGGATTGTTAACTGCTTAAATTAAAAAAAATAAAAAAAATCAAATCAGCTTCACGCTGTATCCCGCACACAGCAGGAACCTAGTGTTAAGACACTTCGTTCCTCACTTTCTGCCGAATTTTGGAGGCATTGCGTGTTGAGTGGCAGAACTCAACGCCGCGCTTAACCTCGACACCAGAGCCACCACACCACAACCAGTCGGTTTCGCAGTCACACTTCGTGCCGCTGCGCCACGACTGGCCTGCTTAAATAAAAGGGGCATAAAAATAAAATCAACATTGATTTAAAATTTTATTTAAGCCAGCACATTCAATTATTTCTTATAACTATTAACAATATATTGATATTATATATTTTAATACCTGCTTTCAATAGACCATAGTAACTGCTATAAAAATATTTTTACTAAAATACTTTTTGTATTTAGGCATTTATATAACAGCAATATAATATGATATGAAAATATTATTTCTCAAATAAATTATTTCCATAAAAGTGAAGCAGGATTGTTAATAAATTATGAAGTAATAATAAAAGCCTAAGAAATAACTGACTTTTAACAAAGAATTTGTTAAAAGTCATACAGCACAGAAAACAAAACACAAATAATTCAAAATAAAATGTTATGAGGCCATAGTGACGCTGTGGTATAGCGTTTGACTGTACGATGGTTCAGAGTTCGATTTCCACTCTGGGGACGAATCATTTTAATTTTCTAGCTCTGGTAGACAAAGTTTTTCCACTACTGTTCTTTTATACGGAGAAAGACAAGGCAAACGAGCGTACGGGTCACCTGATGGTAAGTGATCGTATAACACCAGAGGAGTTACAGGTCCGTTGCCGGCCTTTAAGGTGAGCACCTAATGTTTTGAAAATTGAGAAACGGAGTGTTTTTACACTAGATGACAAAAAAAATACAAATAGAACTTACTTAAAAATAAAACAATAATCTTGCATAAAAACATTTTTAAAGTGATAAGTTTTAGTAAAAACAAATGCGCTTTTGTTTAGAATAAAAAATAACTTATAGCTTCAGTACATTTAGTCACTTCTACTTATTATATAGGTAAATAATATATATATTTATATATGAACAAGCATGTAACAAACAATACATATTATATTATCGAGTTAACTTTGCTATAAACTTTAGTATAAGTGAAAACCGTGTATCTAAGATCCGTCCAAGTATTAGCCAGTTTCAATATGTGATCTCTTTTAGAAGTTACAATTTTTCTTTCTTTTACATATACATACTATATGTTTTTTTTATGATAGATTAATATATTGAAATATTTCACAAGAAACCTCTCATACAAGGTTATTTAAATATATTTTCTAATAATTTTATCAATCTCAATAGAAATAATTAAAAACAAACAACATTTTTTTTTGTAAAATTAAATATTGATATATTTGAATAAAAAATATTTAATATTTTTTTTAAACAAGCTTCCTGGATATTTGTATAGTATTGTAATGTATTTTAAACACCAATCTCTTTCATTTGATACCTATATTAGGTGGGTTGTGCAAAAAATTATAATCTGCCATTTTGTTACGGCGGCCATTTTGGATTAACAACAATCATCAGAAGTGAAGTCGTAAAAATTTTAAATCGGACGCTGAGAAAGTGGGTCAAATTGAGAATGCAAAATTTCACAAACACTAACACACTACCAATGTTGTCAGATTTTTTATTGTTATAACCATTTTTCGTTTTGTAACATAAAAATAAAACATATATTTTAAGCAAACAGCATATATAGTAATTTTAACGAGACGTGGCCGCCTTGAAATTATCTGTACATTTTCTTACTTTTGATTATTTTCTTCCCAAAATTTGCAAGGCTACAAGGCTGTGATTAGGATTTGTCGACAGTATTGTATATAGATAAAAAATATATAGTAAAAAAAAATAGATTATTCGATTATTATCGATTTGCTTCTTTTACAGGTTTATTTAAATGCAATTTGTTTCTCATAACCGAAGTTGTGCTAGTTCCTGTAGTAAAGACGCTTCGTTATCAATTTTGGCCTGTTGATTGAGTTCCAGCTGCTTTCCGGCCGCCTTTTGCTGTTTCAGTTTGTCAATGTCGCTCAGTTTCTGCAATAATAAAAAAATATTTAAGAAAATATATTAAATTAGCTTCACGCTGTGTCCTGCGCAGGGAAGGCTGAGGAAACCTAGAGCTAACTAAGCTAAGTTCCCCACTTTCCGTCGAAATCTGAAGGCATGGCGTGTTGTATAGTAAGAAGTGTGTTCAATTTATTAATTTTTTGTAATTAGTCATGTCATTTTGAAACTTCTGACTACTATAAACTATAAATTAAAAAAATTAATTAAAATAAAATATTTTTATTTAAACGTCTCACACATGTCGCTATACGCTTAAGAACAATATAACGTGCATTAAGTTTACTACCAAATCAATCGATTATTTATTTTTATCTATCTTAATACCAACTAATTTAACTTTATTACAGAACCTAATAATATAGAAGTCAGATTTGAAATGACCTCTATAGAAAATCATCAAAACTGTCACAACTCTCACTAACTCTCTTATTGCATAGTGTCACAGTTGGTTGTGTATTCGATTTCCACTTGTAAAAAATGCATTATTTAAACATTACATATTAGCTCTTACTTCAAATTTCCGCGCTTCTCCGTACACAAAACACAGAATTGAGTTCTAAAATATTTTAACTTACGCCACTTATCGAAAAGATTGTAAAGGTGAAATAAATTATAAAACAAAATAAGAACAACCTTATTAATATTCTTAATCTTCTTATCCTTCTCCGGGTCGCCGGTGGACACGAAGGGCCCGCGGGGCGCGGCGGCGGGGGCGACGGGCGCGGGGCTCGCGGGGGACGTGTCCCCGCCCGCCTCCGCCTTGCGGGCTTTACGCGCCTCACGCTTCTCCTTCTGCTTGATCGCTTGTTTTGATGGCGTTGCTGTACAAATATACTTTTATTATTATTATTTTTTAGTGGTCTGATGTGGTGTATCTTGCACATATATAGGTTAAAGTATAAATATAACAAACATATAAAAGGGAACCGGGAGAACTGACATTATACAATTTTATTTTAAAGTGATTTCATGCAGCACGGAAAGAATGTTTATAATTAAAAATACTTTCTTTTCCGCAGTTTGTTAAAATGTTGAAAACGTATTTTACATTATAAGAATGTTTCTAAATTTATTTAATTATTCATTTACTTATTTAAGTTTATTGAAAAAGTATAATATTATTAAGCAAAATTGGAGCGTACATACAAACATACGTTGTAAAAGCCACTACTCGCAAATACTTATGTAAGTACAAACCTCTTTTATGGAAAACTTAAAAAATTAAAATGGATCGAAAGAAGGATATTATATATGTCTTAGTGTTATAGGTTCTCCCTAAATTTATAATATTATAAAAAAAAAACCAAAAGAAATATAGAATTATAATTCATACATACCATCGGAACTTTGTCCGGGCTTATGAGGTTTTTCGTGTTCATGTAACACAAAGGTTGATGGACGGTTTCTAGCTCCAGGCGGTCTGTACGCTGCCGCAGCTTTAGGAGTAGCATCCTCTAAGCTTTTTGGTGCGGTTTTGGAAAGCTCGCTCTTAGGATAGGTGCCGGGTTGCCAATTGATCGACAGTAAGTTTTCTTTTTCGGCACAAACGCGTTT
This sequence comes from Heliconius erato x Heliconius himera, assembly GCA_013421005.1. Classification (NCBI taxonomy): domain Eukaryota; kingdom Metazoa; phylum Arthropoda; class Insecta; order Lepidoptera; family Nymphalidae; genus Heliconius; species Heliconius erato x Heliconius himera. Next base: position 58,720 of record JAATLQ010038657.1, read on the forward strand.
GTGCATTAGTGCACCGCTGTAATGCCAGATTTTGTACCTGAAAGTATTTATAAATATATTTATTTATATGTCATTATGAAAGCTGATAATTTAATTACAATTTTAATTTTCAAACTAGCAGTTCAAATATACTTATTCTACATGCTTTGTTATTTGACTATTATGTTACAAAAAATGTTTTCATATATAATAATGTTACCCATTGCCAACAGTGAGTCTAGGGTACGTGGTGGCAGTGAGGAAAGTCTCTCCACGCGGATCCCATTGAAGGCTGGTAGTATCAGGTGCAGAGCATTCACCAAGTTTCTTGTATCCACGGACATCCCATACGGAAATGTGCCCTGTTGCTATGTTACCGAAACCACCTAGTAGGACTAGTGCAATGGAGTTAAGGTATAAGTAATTTTTAAAATTTAAAAAATTAAATCAGCTCCACGCTGTATCCCGCGCACAGCAGGGTAGGTAGAGGGAACCTAGTATTAAGACACTCCATTCCCCACTTTCTGCCGAATTCTGGAGACATTGCGTGTTGAGTGGTAGAACTCAACGCCGCGCTTAACCTCGACACCAGAGCGAAGAAATGGAAATATAAATTTAAGTAAATATTTCATCTCCTCGAGTGGGGATCGAACCCACAACCAGTCGGTTTAACAGTCACACCTCGAGCCGCTGCGCCGAAAGCTTTCGGTGCTGGTGTTTGACTGCAAAAACGATAGTCGTAGATTCGATTGTCGTTTAAAAATTGGCTTAGAAATGGCAATCACAACTTTGTTGACTTAAAAAGTTGTCGAATAAAATACTCCAAAAAGTTCTATTTAATTACTTAAAATGATAGGAGATATTTATATATTATAATATATAGGTATATGCGATTTTTAAAAAGGATATCATTTCCTTCAGGAGGAAAATATATGGCATTCCAAGCGCCAGTTCCAAATTCGAAGAGAGGGTCACATTTAGCATTGAAGATAGTCGCTTTGGCAGGCGCGTGTCCATACACCGCCACCCATTCGTTCCAGTTGCCGGGGTTCCAGGCAATAGCGTGGATAGGCCCCTCTTTACCTGTTATAATTAAACACATATAACAAAAATGTAACTGATCGCTGTCTGTACATGGAAGATATATGAGAAAAATCATCATTCAATTCATAAATGAACTCAAAAAATCTATATTTTTTAAGATTTTTGTCTGTACGCGCTTATCTCAGAAACGGCTGAATTGATTTGAATACAGTTTTCACTATTGTATTTTAGCAAACTTCCCTTATCATTTAGATCATTTAATGTTTGTTTACTACAATTACTTCATAAATAAAATAAATTATATCAATATAAAACGTTCCGTTCAGCGAGGGAAGCCGCGAGCATGTCGCTAGTTTTTAAACATATATGACCTATATATTTTATTTTTATATCATATATAAAAAAAATTTTATTCAGTACAAATAGGCTATTTCGAAACAATAGGTATGAATATTTGAAATATTGTTCACATATTATGCTTTTAACTACTAAAATCAATACTAAAATAATTAATTAAAAGATTTTTTTCATTATTTTATTTTTTATAAGCTATTTTGAATCAAATAATAAATAAATAATATTAATTATTTTTTCAATGCAAACATTACAATACAAAACAATTTTTTTAGTTGCTAAGATGGTGGATTAGAGACACAAATCTTGATATAAAAATAGATACAAGAGATTTGATGGGGAAGTGCTTTTAGGTTAATAAGTTCTTAGTCTCGTGGAAGGCGCTAGTAATTAATAAAAAGTATCTTACTAAATGTCATGTTTCCTGCATTTCCCTTCACATCTCCATATGACAAAGCTTGTTTTCCATAGTAGGAACTACCCGTCTTGTCTACCTGTAATAACATTATGTCATCTTATATATGATAAATATTGAAATATAACTGATGCAAATAAATCTGTTATATATTTTATAATTGCTATCATTCAATTTGACCTACTTTTACCTTTATTTAAATATAATAGAATGTTAGAGTGAACTTAAATTTATATTTCCATTTCCTCGCTCTCGTGTCGAGGTTAAGCGCGGCGTTCAGTTCTGCCACTCAACACGCAATGCCTCCAGAATTCGGCAGAAAGTGGGGAATGGAGTGTCTTAACAGTAGGTTCCCTCTGCCTACCCTGCTGTGTGCGGGATACAGCATGAAGCTGATTTATTTATTTTATTTTATTAGAGTGAGTATTAGGGTCATATAATAAATATAAAAATGTTGTCTGAACTGAATAATAACTGAATTATTGATATTTCGTGGTGTATAGTTCCACCATTCAACATGTATAATGTTTCAAAAAACCTAAAGTATGTAGAGAACCCACTGATATGTAAAAAAAGTATATGTGAAATGCCTAATTGGTATTTGAAATATGTTTCTTTAATTTGTGACATTGTGAACACATTATTGACTGACAGTTCAATGTTATGTTTGTCTACTTTTGACCATATATGCACTAACCTCAGTTTGTGTTAAAGCAAACACATTAGTTCCTCTTCTATTCCAATGAAAGGTGGCTTTGTCAGCTTGAAATGAAGACCGACTAACTACAGCTAGAGTAACTTCAAACTGAGGGTACTTGAAAACCCGCCAAAATGATGGTTGCCCAGCTTTACCTGAGAATTTAGAAGTTGGTTATATTTGTTCATAGTTTTTTTAGTGTCATTTATTTTTACAAGATATGTAAGAAATATATAGTGTATATACATTCACTTTAAATTGCATAAAGGACACTGTGGTGCAGTGTTTCAAAAAAGTCTCTACTCAGAGAATTATATTCCTTTGAATTGTCTGGTGTGGCACAAGTCAAAGTGCAGTGTTGAATTTAGGCATTCAACAGTAAATATTTAAATTTTGGCAGAAAGTAGAGAGTAGAATGTCACAACACTAATTCTCTCTGTATCTTTCTTATTTTATCTATGTCTAAGTACAATGGTTGAAATGTCGAATTTTGGAGACATTGCGGGATGAGTTGCAGAATTGTGTTATACCTTGTCACCAGATCAAGGAAATGGAAATATTAAATGTTTCATTTCCCCGAAAGAGAATCGAACCCACAACAGTCGCGTTTACAGTACATGCTTGTGGCACCTCACCATAATGGAACAAAATAATGACATACCTAACGTAAATATAGAAATATAATATGCAGGTGCTACGCTAGGTGAAATACTAAACGATTGGAGCTTCTCTGCTTGAATATAATGTGTATAGCGGTCAAGTTTTACATCTTCATATATTAGAACTCTGTTATTATTCAATATTGCCAATAACTTCTCATCTGATGACCATTTAGGTTCCCTAAAATAAAATTTTAATATGAAATTTTAATTAATAAGGAAATATTTAAAAAAATACAACATTAACACACTTACCAACCAACTTGATTTTTTTGAACAAATGATCCAACTATTTCCCCATTTGCTGACTTTATAATATGTAGATTTGGCTTACCCTTAAAAATTATAAGTTCATATATATAAACATATACACTGATTAAATTGAATGTTGCATACTTTTGCTGTTAAAGAAAACACTTACACCTCTCTCCACATATAACAAGGCCAATAGAAGAAACATAGAAGACTTAAGCATTGTGGTAAGAACTAGTGGTGGGATTCAAAACCAATTTTTGTATACCAGAACAGGCAAGCGATATAAATTCATTTACCTGAATGTGGATTGAATTAACAACCATATTGTTTATAGATGTTGTCCCACTGCACACCATTGTATAATCTAAACTAGTTTTTTATGTGTTTTTAAATGTCATTGACTGCATTAAGTGTGACAAAACAATTGTAAATAAACTTATTTATGTATACTAATATAATAATAATAATTGTCTGTTTATTTATTTAATAGCTAAGATCTCTGAAACTACTTTTCTTTCCTATTCCTTTTGTTTCATTTGTATATTTGGCTATATAACATTAGAATTTATTTCTTAGTTAGCCTTAAATAACGAAATAACAATAATTAGGGACATAATTGTATTACTTCAACTATGTGTAATATATATAGATGCATTGTACTAGAAAACACTTTCAATTTCATTAGTTCTAAAATAAAGTCCACAACATCATATATCTACTTTTTTAAAATAAATCACAATAAGGCATTTTGTGACTAAAAATATTAAAAAATTGCAAGGTGATGTTTCACTTTTTTTTTATTTCACAAACATATTGAAGAGCGAAAGTTATTCAATCAAGAAAATTTAATGCAGATAAGCATTGGCTTATACAGCATGTAATTTGGAAGTATACATTTTGAGAAAATGTAAAATTAAAATAATTAAATGCTCTGTTTACGGCCATGATATAGTTTTAAGCATTATGAAACATGGTTGAATGTATAAATTATATAATCAATCTGTTGGCAAATCCAGTATAATAAAAGCAATATAGGTAGTATACTCTAACTTTTCTTCTATGATTAAAGTTTGCAGTAGACACATAATTTTGTAAATTATATTTTAATATCTGTTTACTTTCTGTTAAAGGTACATTATCTACTAACATAAAAATATAGGGCTTACCTGTGGACTTTCTTTCGTAATAGCAAACATTTCCCATACAATAAAATAGTTGTCTAATGGTGAGAAAAACATATCTTTGTAGTTCCCATCTATTGTAGCAGCTACTGACCAATCTGAACATCTTATAATTTCAGCTCTTAAAAAAATAGGTCCTTTTAATATCATATTTGTTTATTTTTTGTTTATTTTCATTAAATAAGTCTATGAAGTTGTAATTTCTAATAAAGGTATTGATAAAAAAAATATATACTTTTTACATCAGTTAACATAAAAGTTGAAATATGAGGGCTTAAAATAAAAGCAAAACAATTAAAAATAAAACACACTTCTTATCTGTTCTATATGCTAAATAAGTGCCCTTTGGGCTAAATATAATGCTTCGAATATTTGGAGTTTTTTCATCACGGAGGACCACTTCCTGATATGTATCTCCAAACTTAATTTGAAATAAGCTCCGGTTTGTTAACCCTAAAATAAAATAGTAATAAAATAAGCCTACATTTATAAATTTATTTTATTATTTGATGTAAAAAGATGTAAGATTTACCGGCAATTGATGGTGTGCTCATGATTAAGATATAATTTATTTATTTTCTAGTTTTAATTGTGTTCAAGTCATATCTTTTAAAAAATCTAAATGAAGTTCAACCGGGTTGTGAATCTACACGTCAAAAACACGCGTTAAACGTCATTCTAATGACAAGTTTTAATATAGCAAATAAATATTTTTATATTTATTTTTCATTTAAATTACAAGTATATAACTTGTAATTTCCTATAATTAACATATATATAATATATGTCTAATATATTTAATGGCCTTAATGTAATTAAAAATAACTATATAGTGATGATAATTCATATCCTATCCTATTAATATTATAAATGTAAAAGTTAATAAATATGGAGTTTTGTTCTACTTTTACGCAATAACTATTTTAGATGAAATTATGCAGAAACATTATTATAATTATATAGCTTATATGTCAAAATAACACATAGGCAACAATTTATGTAATTATTTTATATATTGTATATTTGACTATAATATAACAATAAGACTAAAAGCGGGTGAAGACACGCAATGAGTCGCTAGTAATTACCAAAAAACATACAAATTACGACATTAGTGTGTACTTTAGTGAATGGTGAAAAATAAAAAGAGAATGTACCTTCTTTACAAAATGAGTAAGAAAGGAAATCTTATAATTACTGCTTTTATTTTAGGTTATCTATGGTGAGTTGGTGACCTAATGTCAGTGTCAAGTCTCGATTCAATCATATGTAAAATCATAATCCCTCGTTCGTACGGCGAGTTTTTGTAGCACGACAAAAAGTAGTTTCAATAGGACAAATGCATTTCCATATACAATATGTTCGTACGGAAGAGATTTTAAGTCGCGGCTAAATTTTATCACGCGCTGCTCCATTTCAAGCGCCCGGCGACTGAAATAGAACATATGGAACTCCCTACTGCTGTTCTGACGAGAGACAAAAAGTCGCTTCCATTTCGGACAGTACGCCGCGAGTATTCAAAGTGGTACGCGTATTTTGTCAACGGAACGTGGCTACGATGTCGTCGTATATAGATCCCGAATTGCTGATTAATGAAGTGGAGTCTCGACCCCTTCTTTATTCAAAATCGTTTCCAAATTATTCGAACAGAAATTTAAAAAATGATGCCTGGGAGGACATAACAAAAAATCTCACAGAGGAATGGAAAAACCTTACCAACGATGAAAAAAATAACCGATGTAAATAATAACTTTAATTTATTACAATTAATGAGGCACAAGACAAGACTTAAACGCTTCGGACGTAGGTTCGATTCCCATTCGGAGAAATTAATTATTATTTATTAATATTTTTACTCAAATATTTTTTTTATATTGAAATATGTTCGGGACTAGAGAATTAGGTAATTTGGGTGTGCGTTTGGGTGTTTATACATGTCAACTGTTTAATAAATAATTATTAAAAGTAAAGTACTGAGGCCAGTCATCGCGCAGCGGCAGAAAGTGGGACGGTAAATCGACTGGTTGTGGGTTCGATTCCCACTTGAGGAAAAGATATATTTATTCAAATTGATATTTCCATTTCTTCGCTCTGGTGTTGAGGCAAAGGGTGGCGTTGGGTTCCTCCACTCAACAAGCAATGCCTCCAGAATTCGGTGAAAAGTGTCTTAACACCATTCGTTCCCTTTGCCTACCATACTGTGTGCGGGGTACAGCGTGAAGCTGATTAATTTTTATTTTTAAAAATATATATTACATGAAAGTAACATTTTATTTTTTTTCTATGAAGTATTTAAAATAAATGACTGAATTATTTTTAAATAGTAATTTAGTAGGGTAGTTTATTTAGCATTTTGTCTACTGACCACTTTATACTACCATGGAATACAGCCTTGTGGTGATGTAAAATAATTTTTAAAATAATTTCGTATTTCTAAACCTTTGTAGTTACTTTTAACACTTGTCGGTTGTAAACCGTTCATTAAACTGTCATGTAAAGAATCATCAAATTGGAATCCATCTTTAATTCTGACGAAATTGTGTAGAACGCAACATGCTTTAACTACTGTTATAGTGCGTTCAGGTTGAAGATTAATAGCTCTTGTTAAAATTCTCCAATTGTTTGATAGAATCCCAAAACTGCATTCAATCATTCTTCGTGCTCGTGTTAATCGATAATTATAAACACGTTGTTGATCAGTCAAGTTTCGGTTTGGATATGGTCGTAAAACATGTTCAGTTAGGGCAAATGCTTCATCACCAATTAATAAAAATGGCATACGTTTCCCGTTTGGATCATTTGGCAGTGTTTTCGGTTCTGGTAAATCGATTTGGCTTGATTGTAAATGCCTATTAAATATGCTATTTTTAAATACGTTTGAATCACTGGAACCGCCATATGCTCCTACTTCAATGCAAGTAAAACAATAGTTTGCATCACTGATTGCCATTAAAATTATAGAAAAATATTTTTTATAGATGTAATACAGAGAACCACTATCATCAGGTTTTGCTATTTCAATGTGTTTGCCATCGACAGCTCCAATCACATTTGGAAAATTAGTGTAATGATAAAATTCTTCTGCTAATTTTTTAAAGTCATCCATCCTTTGTTTTTTCTGGCATTTACAAAGACCATAAACTATTCCATATTGCGTCACAAACTTGTTTAATGATGGAATGAATGGTAGATACTCCAAGTAGAAATTGGTAATGTAAATCGTGAAAACTGTTGCCTGATGTTAAAAATCTGTAACAAATAATATAACACGTTAATTATATTTTCTATTTTAGGCAAAGACGTACAATTAAAATGGAAAAACCTAAGGGACTGTTTCAGACGTGAATATCATGCGCAAAAAGATAAAACATCAGGACAAGGAGCAAAACATCGAAAAAAATACAGATACTATGACGATTTATTATTTTTAATTCCACACATTAAAGATGCGAAAACTTCTGGCAACTACAGCACTCCAGCAGATGAATCTGAGCAAAATACTAAAAGCCATTCAAAACGGAGAACTGAAAAATCATCGCCGACTGCTGGACCATCGACTTCCAAAAAAAAAAGAATCACATCTGATTTCGAGGATGCAATACTTAAGGCCATCGACAACGAAAAGTCTGAAATGGACGAGGATAGAACATTCTGTCTATCACTTGTCCAGTCATTGAAGAAGATGACTGACGATAAAAAAATGTCAGCCAAAATTGATATATTAAAACTAATTCGCACGTATTTAAATAGGACATAATAAACAAACAAATAATTTAATCATAATTTAATAGACCTAGTTCAATATCTGGTCTATTAAATCATAATTTAATAGACCAGATATTGAACTATTGAAAATTTATAACCAACATACCCTCAATCATCACAACCACATACCACAGTCATCTATAAACAGATCCCACAACAGCAGTACGCAAAGGTAACTCAAGCCGATGATATATAAAACCTTTATTGCGTCAATCTCCATCCATCAATCCTGAACAGTCAAAAGTGATTCGAATTGTAGGGAATCGTCAATAATACCCTGCTAATACAACTGTACAGAGTCTTAGTCCACATTCCACACAAAGCTTTTTTTCCAATTTTACCAGAAATATTTGTCCATCTCCTTCAAATACCGATTCCATAACCTAAACAACGACTCAAAGCCCTTTTATTAATTTAAGTTCACCTGAAGAAAATTATCTTTCACGAGAGGATTGTTAACTAAAAGTTAATTATTAATTTGTTTAATAAGTATCCCATCAAAACGTAAACGTGAAGTGAGAGCCAAGTTAAGTGGTCTTTGTCGATGAAGTCGAGAATAAGTAAAACCTCAATGCAACAACTTCAACTTGGCTCTTATTTCAAATTAATATTTTTGATGGGATATCATTACTTTTTGTTAAGCAATTATTACTATTAATAAATAATACATATTATTTTAAAATTGTTTATTTTCCTCTTTGTTGTGATTTTCTTTTGACTTTTTTTGAAAATAATTGCTATTCAATAATAAAAATCAATCAATAATTGCCAGTTATGTGTCTCATCGCTTTTTCTCATCGATTTCCCATATAAACAAGAGGGATTAATTTTATTGCAATTAAACTAATACTATCAGTATAAAAACCAATATATACATAGATTATATTCTTGTAGGAAATTTAATGATCTACAAAAAAATTATTATAAAAAACATATATATTGTATGTTTTAGCTAGGTTGGTTCATTTTAAAATTATTCCAAAAGTTATTAAATATAAATTGTTTGGTTTGGTTTCTTTTAATATGGGGTTACGAGCGTGCCTAAGTTGTTTTGCATTCATGTATAAATCGTCGTGTAAAGTGTGGCCGTCGCGGCGCTGCGGCACAAGGGTGTGACTGTAACGCAATGGTTTTCAATTTGATTGCCACTCGATTTTTTTTCTTTAATTTTCTTTATTAATATTCTTTTAGTTACCTCAGTGTAACAGCCGTAGTCGTAGTTCATGAGGTATTGCCAAACGCATGTTGGTATCTTGAAATTTTATTCGAGGTCCCACTATTCCCAACAATTTGTCAAAACTTGTTTTAGACATTCGAAAATAATAGAAACATTTAATGGGACATTCCCTCAAATTTTCGTAAATTGAAACAAACCGTCCTTTCAAGTGTCTTTGTTCGTTCAGAGGATGTACCCAGTATTTTTTTTCTTCCTTTTCCGTCTTCTAGCAACAGAAATCGCCACTGCTAATAATTTTATATTCACCATTTCTACGTCTTACTGCCGTGAGTCGTGACAGAAGGCAAAAAAGTGATTTAAAGTCGCTCGTATGCATAGGCAAATTGTACGGGATATAAAATCTCTTTCACCGGGTTTTTACGACGCTACTTTTTGTCTCCCGTGCGAACGAGGGGTAAATGAATACCGAATGTTTTAAAAGTTAAAACCATAAATTTATTTTAAAATTTTAACTTTAACTTATTAACTATATACATAGACTAGAGTACCACAGAGTCAGTCAACAAAGATAATTACCACAGACAGTGAAGAACGGATTGCGAAAAATATATAACTTTTTTTTCTATACAATAAATTATTGGTGGTAAATATAATTGTATATTAACTATTGTAAATATACAAAAATAATAATTTAATTTAATATTATTGTTCGTATCCAGTGCAGTGACATCTGTTGACGATAATTGAAATATTCAATTCTAAAGCGACATCTAGATTTCTAAGTCTCAACTTATGCAAATATAATGCTACAAAATGAGAAGTTGTTTATAATAGTCTAAAGCCTCCGTACTTCATATGCTTCTTAATTTAATAATATTATACGTCAAAAGTTTCCAGCTTCGTTGTACTAAAATTGTAGAGCCTGCCATAACCCAAAATATACAAATTACAACATAAATCTCGGGTCTCGAAATAGTTTATATTATAAAACGCATGTTTATTTTGATGCTGATACGAGATAATTATTAATGTATCCATGTTTAGTAGCAGAGCCCAATTAAAAAAGAGGACACCAGAAGATGGAACTGATCGTGAAGATTATTTGTCTTTGCTAGTTGATGAATACATCAACACAAACTCCTTTGGTATGTTTGGTATACTTTATATGCAAATATCAGAATATATTGGGATTACATTTGTAAGTCATTGTTTTTGCGTGTACAAATAATTGTAATTTTTAATATTTTTTTCAGATGCTAAATGTCAAGTCTTGGCAAATTTAGCTAATTTTGCTTATGACCCTATTAACTATGGCTACATTAGAGATGTCGGTGTGATAGATATTTTCATCCATGTACTGAAGAATGAAAAAAATGAAACACTTCTACATTTTGCTACTTCAGGAATCTGTAATCTATGCATTGGTAATGTTACTAAACTCATAATTAAATATTGTCTTTATAAAAAAATCATAATTGTTTATAATATTTATAAAATATATATTATCTATGTTATTAAAAAAATGTACAACTATTTATAAAAAATATTTATTATAATTTTATTTGGATTTCAGATCCAGAAAATGTACAGTACTTTTTGAACACTGACACTTTGAAAGCAATTGCTATATTACTAAAATCAAACCATGATGAGACAATAGCAGATGTATTAACAATTTTTATTTACTTATTTAATACCAGTGCTATATCATCAAATAAGCATCCTGAGATTGTAAATGATATAAAAGCACTACAGAATTCAGAAAATAAAATTATTTCCAATTTGGTGTCCATTTTTCTAAATGATATTGGGAAAATTTTATAAAGTTTGTTAGTATTCATCTGTAAATCAGTTAGAAAATAAACAATGTTGTCAAACAGATTCCCATATATTGCTGTGAATAATAAAAACTATCAAAAAATATGTAAAATTCACACATCATCCTTCAGTAGAGCATCATTCAAAGCTGGTGATAAAATAAGGATACAAAAAACCTTGACACAAAAAGATTTAGACACATTTTCAAATTTAACAAGCGATCATAATTACCTGCATAAGAATAATGGAAATAAGAGGCCTATAGTTCATGGTGCATTTCTCAATGGGCTTGTCGCTGGACTCATTGGAACACATTTGCCTGGACCAGGCACAGTACTAGTGTCCCAAACTATGAAATTCCCAAATAAATGTTTTGTTGGTGAGAAACTTACTATCAGTGTTGAACTTGTGGATGTCAGAAAAATTCTAAAAGTTAAGTTTTTTTGTGTTGTCGAAGAAGAAAAAAAAGTTGTGTTTGAAGGAGAGGCAAAGCTGATGCTTGCTAAGGATAGTTAAGAAGCTTAATCAGAATATTAAATGTATATTTAAGTGTCAATATTTTTCAATTACAAAATAATATTTATATAAAATTTAGTATATAGCTCTAGGTCTATTTAAACCATTTTTGGTGTGGCTAATTGCCACTGTTATTAAATTTAACTTATACACCAATTGTATGTATTGGCCATTGTGGTACATTGGAACAATGTCTTACTGTAAACAATGGTTGTGGATTTGATTTGAAAATGATTATTTCAGGGAAATGTTTATATTTTAATTATTTTCACTTCCTTGCTCTGGTAGATAGAGCATTTTGTCGAATTCTGCTACTAACCATGCAACATCTTGAGACTAGGGTTCCTATGGTTGCCCTGCTATGCACGAAAAAAAATTAAATAGTTTTTTTTTTAATGTTGTGCACATATGCATTTGATATTCCTCTTCAATTTATCTTTGTTTTGATGTGTGAATCAAGTTAATAATTATACACTACAACAATTATATAATAGTCAAAAGCAACCTGAGACTGATAGTTTATAATATTTATTAGTTCAATATTTAATCCATATTACAAATGAATTTTGGTTAAGTTTTACTTAACTGACAGCTATACTGCTGGTATGTGATATACATTTACAAACTATTTGGAGAATAAAACAAATCTTTTAAAATATCCTGATTTCTCAAGTACAAAGACCTTAAAGTATAGATATTGGCAAACAACGGAGGGTCTTCTCCCTAGGTTCCCTCTACCGTCCCTGCTCTATGCGGGATACAGTGTGATGCGGATATTGCACTTATTTCAATAATGTTTTGAATATGGTTATCAAAAACAACTTAAATCAACAATTTGACTATAAATCAGGTGACTATACATATTTTACTTTGTGAAAACAATTATGTACAAATTCAGCATAATTTTAACATTGCTTAATAAATTTTATTTAGTATCTGTAGAAAGAAAAGTAACGTTGATGACACCAAGTATGATGCTATGTTTTTTTTATTTAATAAGATTTTGATTGATCGATTGATTGATTGTTATTTTTTATTAAAATTATATTATTATTATGTATCAATAATTGATATTGATCAAATATACTTGTTACCACGACGAGATTGTGGGTTCGATTCCTACTCTGGGAAATGAAATATTTAATATTTTCATTTCGCTCTAGTTTCGAAGCGAAGCGCGGCGTTGAGTCCCGCCACTTAACAACGCGATGCCTCCAGAATTCGGCAGAAAGTGGAGAGCGGAGTGTCTTAACACCAGGCTCCCTCTGCCTACCCCGCTACATGTGGGATACAGCGTGAAAATACAATGATTGTCAAATACTTTATTACAGTCTATAATTGATAAGTAGACTTCATTATTGTATTACATATATTATTATAAACTATATTTAGAATATATATTACTATACACTGTATTTATAATATAACTAATATTTAAAATAATTTGTAAATAAAAGAAATAAACAAAGATACAAATTTTAACTCTAATCTAGGTTAAACTTGACATAGATTATTAAAAATATTTTAATAACTTTCTGTGATTACTTTTTAATAAGACACAAATTATCGGTTATTTATTAATGAATAACTAGTGCGTAAGTTAATTAAAAATTTGTAAAAAATATTTTTTCTGCATTCTCTTAATGTCACATTTAAGAAAAATCTCAATTATTATTATACCCTTGTATATGAAATCTAGGAATATATAATTGGAATTAATTACATGATTGACACATAACTTATTTTGTGAATTACGTTCAACTTTTTAGTTTAAATGTTTAGTGTTAATACACTACAATAAATTGAATACACTATAATCCGTAATAAAATGTTATAAATTTTTAAATTACTATTGTATATGATAGCTGTTAAGCATCTCTGATAAGCAAAGCCTAGAGTTGACTTTCGCCAGGCAATTTGGCGGAAACTTGGAAATTGAAGAACGGAGTGTTTTAACACTAGGTTTCTTCTGTTTGCCATACTGAATAGAAAAAAGAATATTTTTGGTTATTTCTAGCGTTCAACGCATGTACGCAAAAATATTGCTAAAAGTTGTATTAGAGTACCACAGAGTACCCACAGTATACCTACCAAGATGACCAGCGATTATTTGGCACTTTGAATTCTGATACTACTAATTAAATATAATATGTCTTAACGTCCACGCTTCCTTACCTCGCGACAATCCTTCCTTCCTTCGTCTTTTATAAAAAAGTTTTAAATTTTATCATAGAATTTTTCAGCGTTCATTAAATGTATTTTATAAACTATACAAAACATCTTTTATTTATTTTCCTTTCCACAAACGTATAATTGTTTATAGCTAATATGGATAAAAGCACTCTTCAATTTATATCCCGCATACAGCTAGGTAGGCAGAGGGAACCTAGTGTTAAGATACTCTGTTCGCCTTTCTCAATGACGACGTTTAAAATTATTTAATTATCAATATGGGGTCCCCAAATAATATTTTCTATGCAAATGGACATTTAACTTTACATAAATACATAAATGTTCTTGTTATATTTTATTTATTTTTGAAAAATAACGACAAAGCGCAAGCGCAAATTTGAAAAAATAAGTAAAACTTTTCAACGCCATAACTTTGGAAATCCTGACCCGATTTTAATGAAACAAAAACTACTATTATTTGCACGAGTACGCGCATTAAATGCATAATTGTATAGTAAAATTTTGATGTGTTGGTGTACTTTCCAATTATTTTAAGAGACAGTCTCTTAAAATAATTGGAAAGTACAGAATAAAATATTTTAATTTTCGAATTTTTCTACCTGGTGTGCACAAAACTAGGTATTAAAAATACCTCGTGATATTGTCACATAAACGTACAAACAATTTAAATAATATTTATATGTGAATGTACCTATCACATATAGATTGTAACGCTTTCATAAATATAAAAGTAATTATAGTAAAAACCATCAGCGCTTTAATAATATTTTATCTTACAATAGTAGACATATTTCAAAAATATTTCATCAATTTTTAGTATTTTTTTAATGTCTAAAATTAAAACTTCCAGTTAAAATATTGAAAAAATATATTTGTATCCTATAAGTTATTAACTCGGTGAGTTTCGCCACTCATCAAACAATTGTCCCCAGATTTCGGCGGAATGTGGAAAGCGAAAATGTCTTAACGGGAACATGTCTTAACACTAAATTCCTAAGTTATTAAAAAAGTTATCAACTAAAAAATCTTATATGACATAAATATCTTAGAAATAGATATCTGTACCGATATACAGTAAGTAAAAATTCCAATTATTCGCTTATCATACCACGATGTGAAGGCATTTACGTCTTGTGAGAATCTCCGATCGAATGCCACACGTACATCGACGTAGCCTAGTTCGAATGCAGCTATTTTGCACGTAACAGAGTGCTGAGTAAGCATTTTAAAATGATATACACTAAAGAAATTCCATTGGAAAGGATTTATATAGAGATTTTTCTGTAATAAGGTCACATTTGTTATCATTAGGCTGTCATGTTAAGATTTGACTTGAATACTTTATTATAAGTGACCTCTTGAGTGCTGAGTAAGTTGCTTATTTTTTTTTACTTTTACGCTGTATCCCGAACACAGTAGGGAAGGCTGAGGGAAATTGGGAACCTTGTATTAAGGCGTTCCGTTCCCATTATAATATTTCCGTGCCCCACTTTCCGCCGAGTTTTGGACGCCGAGCACTGCGTGTCGAGTGGAAGGAACTCGTTTGCCTTATTATCAGAGCGAGGTAAAGAAAATATTAACTATTTAATTTCCTCAAGTAAGAATCGAATCCACAACCTGTCGCGTTTACAATCGGACACTTGTACCTGCGTGCCAAGATTGGCCCTAATCTTATTTAGGTTTTATATTTTCTCAAATCAAAGGAGTGTCAAATTATCAACCATTAAAACTTCTGTCTGTGTACTGACTCTGTGTTTTAATTTTATTTATTTACATTAAAATAAATTATATCTATATATACTTATTTTGAAAAAATATCACCTTGGCTGTATATCCTTCAGTGATTTATTTATGAAAAATAATCTAAAAAAAAATAGATTATAGCTAGGTAGCTAGATTCAGACAGTTTTAATTGACCTGACCAGCCCTCTACGGACTCCTGTCCGTTTAGTTCCGAAGCGTGTAACACGAGTTCAGATTATTATAATTATATTTTAAATGATTTATTTATACATCATACTGTTGTGATAGATAACTTAATCCACAATGATTGGTGTCCGGCAATGGGTGTTGTTGGCTGCATTCTTGTGGTTAGTGGCGACAGGCGACGCCCGGCGCAAACTGAAGCGAGACGAAGTAGAAAGCCTCAGGTCATTAGAGACTATCGATCTGGATGAAGAATTTGATGAGGTAAAATATAGATTTCGTATTCTATAATGTGTAATTTGACTATATTTTCTATAAATTCCGTTATCAATTAAATGTTGAATTAATATTGAAATTATAATGAAGAATATTTTAAATAGCATATTAGTATCGAGGACTACGTCCAGGCGCAGTGGCACAAACGTGCGACTGTTAGCACGACATGTTTTGGGTTCGATTTTCACGCGACGAAATAAAAAATTTAAAAAAATCATTTTCTCGCTCTGGCAACTAGGCGGAAGAACAATAAGAAAGAAGACTCCAGAATTAGGGGAAAAGTGACCATCGGAAGAGTCTGAAAGGTAATGGAGTGTTGATGTCCTAGGTTCCTAGACCTAGGTTCTCCCTCGTTCCTTGCTTCGTACAGGATACAACGTGGAACTAAAAAAAAATAATAACAATGAGAACAAAGTTATCACAATTTTTTTCTGCCTATCAAAATGCACGAAAGGGCCATTAAAGGCCAAAGGGCGGCGTAGAAGACAGCGGAAAATATGAAGGTTGCGGGTTAGATCACCACTAAGAAAAGAACAGACGAATCCTATTTATGCCTTGTTTCTTTAAATAAATGAAGATTTATATTTATATTAATATATTTTTTATTATATTTTAAAGCTTTGTTTTTGTTGTGTACTGTGTTTAGCTAGAACCATGTCAGTGCGGCGTGTTCATGTCACAGCAAGTTGGTATAAAGGAGGGCCGGCGAAGTCGTCCGCGAGGACCACCGCAGGGTGAACCTGTAGTCACCTACGACACTGACGGACCTAGTTTCCCTTGCGGCTCTGGAGGATTTAAACATTGTATCAGCAAATGTCTCGACGTGGTAAGCTTTCCAAACAATTCTAAGAAGTCTATTCCTATCTAATCCTTGGCCACCTGGCATCATGAAGCTGATTTAGTATTTGTATAGAGATATAAAATCTCTACATATCTCTGCAGATTGCAGTGAAATTTTATGATATACGTTTTATAATTTGATAACTTTAATTATAATTGAAAAACATAATTATTAAATCAGCTTCACACTGTATCCCGGATATAGCCATGTAGATTGAGTGGCGGAACTCAGCGCCGGGCTTTTGCTTTGGAGCTAGTAAAAATATTAAGAAGTAATAATTCATTTTCTCGACTGGAGGTCGAACCCACAACCTGCCACGTACAGTCACACTTTGCGCCACGACGGGCCTCATAATAAATTTTATCATAACATTTTAATCCTTAACTATAATTGATTTGTCCATAATTTGTTATTTAACGACTAATTTTACATAATATGCAACGGTTTAGATGTTTAGAAAGTAATGAGAAGGAAGACAATAAAACGAAGTTTACGTGTTGGCAATCACTTCCCTCGTAGATTTTCATTTTAATTAGTCTTTACCGTTCCATTACCGAGAGAGGCTATTATTGCCCGCACTTTCTTTGAGATGTAAGCGGGCTCCGCTATAAGCCATTGATTCGCAGTTTAAGCGATTTCCCTGTTTCTATTTCTGTTTTACATGTTTTTTTTTGTGTTGCTGTTTGATACGTGTAATTAAAAAAAATATATAAATAATTAATCAATTATTCAGCTTCACGCTGTATCCCGTATATAGCAGGTTAAGCAGAGAGAACCTAGTGTTAAGACATTCCAGTTCACACTTCCCGCCGGTTTTTTCGAAAATTGCGTGCGGAGTGGGGGAAAACAACGCCGGGATAATTATATTATTATAATTTTTATTTTTCTATCTTTAATTTAAATATTTATAGACGCATTGTAGAACACACGTGGGTGCAGGTTAAAGCTTAGACCTGAACACTATATAATTAAACAATTAAAACATACAGCAGCACTTTGTTAAATAATAATTTCAATACAACAAAAATAATTTAAATTTTTAATTTTGCTCTAAAAATATCCAGATATTAAAGTACTTGCCTCGTGCCGGTCCGGTGATCTGCGGGGCGGTCGAGCGTGACGTGCGGCGAGAGAAGGCGTTCCTCTTCATCAGAAACTGTGGTGGTCAGTGGAACCCTACAAATTTCTCTGCTGGTAAAGAATTCTGTTGTACAGACGGACAACATCATAAATGTTAATATATAATCATATTACAAATGTAGTTTATAGATTTTATAATTTGTATTAATATGTTTTAAGTTAAAATTTAATTTAGTAAGTTTGTGAAACCTTTTAAAAGTAAATAATATGTTAAATTTGCGTTCGTGTTGTAGAAAGCATATCTAACTGCAAACAGTTTTGTCATTATATTCATGAGATACTGTATATGTATATTTTATGTGTATAATTAAGCGAAGTACATCACATCAAATAATATTATGTTGTAAATATACGTCTACGTAAGTCTTTTTTTTAATTTAATTTTTTTATTAGTTATTAACACTTATGTTAAAATTCATTGTTTTTTATTGTATTTCACTTTAGTTGTAAATAAAAAAAATGTTTATAAATTATTTTTTAATTTTTACAATGTTTTTAAGGGATTTCGGTTCGTTACTTGGATCGTATGGTCTGTGTAGAGGCGTAGATAGTATAAATTAAAATGGAACAAAATTATGTTTATGCTAAATCAATTTCTTATTCAGTATTGAGTATAAAAAAATATTTTAATATATGAATTAATATTTCGCGTTAAATTTTAACGAACCACAGCAGTAGGTATTGATATTTTCGGTAGAATGTTTCATTTTATATTTTAATTTCGTCGATCGACGAAACAAGACAAAGCGCGGCGTTGAGTTGACCACTCAACGCAAAATGACTCGCAGATCCGGCGGAGTGTCTTAATACTAGGTTCCGTCTGCTTACGTTGCTATATGCAGAATGTAGCGCTAAATTAAAAATAAATGAAAAATAATGAATCTATTTAGCCATAAATGGGTACTCTTACAAAGATCACTGTAAATTATTGTTATTTACGTATAATAATAATGATATATTTTATTGCACATTGAAAAAAACAAAACAATATACAAATATGTTAATATATGTATATATTTTCTAAAATATAACGCATGAAGTCCCTATCGTTAGTAACGTTTATTTAATTTTTTTTTTTTTGATATCTAAAAAAATATCTTTCTTTATTTGCTAAAAGTGGAATAGCACTTAAGCTTTTATTTAACTTATTTTATATAATTATAAAAAATAGAGCAGATACAAAAAAAAATCTTAACTTTATATTGCTTGTCCATCGAAATACTTCAAGTTACTATCCAATCAATATAAAATTAAATGTGAAGACTGGAGGTTCATAAGGAAGTGACATCAATTGAGGTCTCATTAAGTCTAACTATTTGAGTAAAATATTGCATAATTATTACATAATAAGTAATAAATATACATTGAAAGGCTACTAGGTTTTTAAATAATTAGATAAATGTAATTTTATATTTATAAGTAAAAAAAAAACCGACTCCAACCGGATTCCTTAATCAGAACCTAACCAAACTCTCATCAAACTACCCTCGAAGTGTATCCTTTCCAATAAAAAAAAAATAATTGAAATCGGTTGGCGTGTTTTTGTGTTATTTGTCAATTTGTCGCGCACTTTCTTCGTGCAAGTTTAATACTGACGATATTTTCTCTTGGATAACATTGTCAGAATTGGACCAAATTAAAATGGGACTACACGTGAAGCACCACTTTTCAAATAAAAAAAAAAACAAAAATTCTGATGTAATAAACCTAAAAAAAATACAATCGAATTGATAACCTCGTCCTTTTACAGCTGTCGGTTAAAAAAATAAGATTTTTCAAAAAATAATATTTTTTTAAGCCCGCACGGAGCAGGGTGGACCTAGAATTAAGACGCTCCGTTCCCAATTTTTCACCAGATTCTGGAGACATTTCGTGTTGAGTGGCGGAACTCAACGTCGCTTTGCCTCGACACCAGATCTAAGAAAATTAAAATATTAAATATTTCATTTCCTCGAGCGGGAATCGAGCCCACAAACTATTGCGTTTACAATCGCACGCTTGTGTCCCTGAGCCACGACTGGCTTTTAAATTTATTTAATATATGTTTATTTATTATTACGTAATTTTAACGATTCGTAAAAAGGATATTAATAAGAAACATCGATGACATATTTCACTCCGGATATGACCTTGGATGATCTGGAAAATTCTCACAGCTTGTCTGAAAATAAGTACGAAAGATAAGCAAACACTCGTCGATATATTAAATTCGTTTAAAATTATGTATTAAGTATTACATAACTATACTCTGATGAGGTTATAGGTTAAATTGGTACTATAAAGTAATACTGACTCGTTTATAGTAATTCACTTGCAAATAGCAAGCCACTGGTCCAGGTGCGACTATGGAGTTGTAGCTTAAAAAGCATAATTAGCTACTTAAAATATTTTAGGCGCATAAAATTATAAATTTAGTTCCGTGAATATTTTAAATTTAGCTCATATCGCATTTAAAACGCAGATAAAATTTAAGATATTGATTTATGTCTAAGGTATATTTATTAATAAATGTTCTGATTACGCAATTGAAAAGTAAAGAACGAAGAACGAAGTAAATTATTTCCATTTTTTTGCAGAAATAAGAGTAAAACCAATATAGTATTACATATTCAAGAGGTTAGTAGTGGCGCAGGGACACTAGTGTGTGACTGGTTGTGGGTTCGATTTTTACTCGAGGAAATAAAATATTTATTTTAATTTATTATTATTTTTATTTCCTTGCTCTGGTTGCGGAGCAAAGTGCAGCTTTGAGTTTCACCACTCCAGCACGTAATAGCTGTAGAATTCGACAGAAAATAGCGAACAGAGTGTCCTAACACAAGGTTCCCTCTGCCTACCCTGCTGTATGCGGAATACAGCGTGAAGCTGATTTATTTTATTATTTATTCCTTTGTTAAGTTAGTATAAATAATAATAAATATCATAGCTATTAAATACTTATATAACTCTAGGGACATTGTTCCAAGCGCATAGGGCGTAACGTCATAAATAGAGAAATAAGTCAATCATTTTGACCCAGTTTCCAGCTAGCGGGAGCAACTGAGTTTAAGTGGTGTATTTTTGTTTGGGACAGTAGGAGGCGATGTGGGTGTCATCCCTGTTGCAAATATAAATTATTTTAAAATGAACCGTTGCCATTGTTTCCACGAATTTCTTTGTCAAAGTTAAATAATTATATGATAGATTTCAGTTCACTAATAGAAAATGTAAATGTTTATAAAAAGCAAATACCATTTATTCTTTAATAAAAGGTTGTATTACAAAATTTAAAAAATAATTATTGTCACAAATCGAATAGCTGGCTTAATTTTTTTCTTACAAAAAGCCCGTATAATGCGGGACCAGGTTTAATTTATTTTTTCAGTTTCACGCTTTTCTCGTTTAATCTGTCAACCCTGCTAGGGACAGATTAAATATTTCGATATCACTTTCTGCAAAATTTTCGACATTTCCATGTTGAGAAGCGGAAATAAGCGTTGCTTTATTTATCACAGCAGTGAAATCAAAATAATTTAAATATTATATTTTTATTTTATTATTTTATTTACATTTTCTCGGCCTCAAATACCTCAATTTTTTTATATGATTTTCACTATATAAGCCCTTGTTAATGAGAGATTGTTATTATTTAATTGTTTGCAAATAATAAATACTGCATAGTCCGAATTAATTAAGAATCTTCTGATACTATAGGTGGAGAATGATACCTGTATAATAGTATAATCGTTGGACGTATGTAATCGATACTTATTGCTTTGTCAGTAATCGTGGTATCTTTTAGAGATAAAGATAAACAGTATTGACAGTTTTGACAGACAGTATTGGCAGATTTGATCTTTATAACAGGTGAAATTAAATAATAAAATAAAATTCCATATTTTGGAAGTCGGTGGCAGTCAAAAAACAACACTAATAAATACCCCGAACAAAGGCTAAAAAATTAATTATAATATTTATGTTGGCATCTAGTCTTACAATAACGAATTTTGAATAGTAGGTAAATATGTATATGAAATAATTAAAATACTATTTTATACAATTGAGTTGTTGTTAGAGTTTAATAAGTATAGTTTCAAAAGGTTTTTTTTGTTTATAATTAACTGAGCAAAGAAGCAATAGACAAAGAAACACACACACACAAACAAAGAAAACTACGAGCTAGGTTAAAAGAAATTGTCTTAGATATTAATATTGATTAACATTCAAAATACTATATAAAAAGCTTACGTTCCCTTCCAAAAGGTACATCGTCGTCAAGTTTTAGACAATGTTCCTTTATAACCAGATTGTGCTTATTTTACAAATAAAACCCATTGTTGTGGTTTGGAGTGCTCGTACCGGTGCGCACTTGACATGACAACGCGTAATGCACACGGCGTCGGATTTCGAATCGTGATATTCTTCGTATGGCTTAAAAGAATAATGTAAGGAGCTAAATGTTCTTTTAATGAAAAAAAGAGTCAAGGTTGCATTTTGATATATACCTATTTGACATTGACTTGTATATATATTGAGGCCATTCGTGGCGCAGCGGCACGAGGTGTGACTGTAAAACCCACTGGTTGTGGGTTCGATGCCTACTCGAGGAGATGAAATATTTACTTAAATTTATATTTCCACTCAACACGCAATGCCTCCAGAATTCGGCAAAAAGTGGGGAACGGAGTGTCTTAATACTAGGTTCCCTCTGCCTACCTTGCTGTGCGGGATGCAGCGTGAAGCTGATTTGATTTGATTTGTATATATATGGTAATAAATAGCACGTTGTTTGATATTTGTTTTTGAATTACTTAAATTAAACTACTTATTATTTTGATAAATATGTAAATACTAAACATAATGGCACAGTATGGTAGATAAAAAATATTTCAATTAGCTTTACAAATTTGGAACTGTTATTTAAAATAAAATTCTAAAATCTTAATTTAAGAAGAAAAAAGCGGGGCGTTGAGTTCCGACACTCAACACTCTATTCCTTTGTAAATTCGGCAGACAGTGGGGAACGGAGCGTCTGAACATAAGGTTTCCTCTGCCTATCCTGCGATGTGCAGAATACAGCGTAAAACTGAAAAAAAAAATAAGAACCAAACATAGCAAATATATCTTACTTTATATATCTAGATGCTGTAGTATGAATTTTAAAATTAGTAACCAATAGATAAAAACCCTCAAGTGGATATCATATCGCCAAATACCCTTATCATCTCGTATCACATCTCACACTCGCAATACCTATATGAGTCACTACACGGCCTATATATCTTACAAGGAGTGCCTTATCCGTCGACCCGGTTCTCTTATGGTGTCAATGGGGTTTCCTTATCAAGGACTAGTACTTGCGAGAGGCGCGCGGGCGCGGTGTGACCCGGATCGGGCAGGGTGAACAACCCCGACACGTGCCACTTTCTAAAAAGAAACGACGCCTGCGCATCCTTGCGTGGAGCTTCATCTCTAGTTCTAAATAGTATTGACGTTAAATTAATATTTTTCTTGTATTGATAAATATTTTATAGTTTTTTATATAGATTGCATATCTATATATATCTAGTGATTTATTATGATAGTAGCAATATTTTTTTTTAGTAAACATGGACGTCATTTAGTACGTTCATATGATTTTAATTCTAATTTAAACAAATATATGTGAATAGTAATAATATTAAAACCTAGTTTATTGTATGTTATTACAGTTTAAGTATGTTTGGTTTAAATATGTTAGAGACAAACATAAAATATTTGAAATATGCTAGGCTATTAAAATGTCTGTTTATAATGTCTGTACATGCTAAAATCGAGTCGATGTCCTAAAACGTAGCTCACAACAACTTCGAATAAGTAAATAAGTTTTAATCCAATTGAAGTTTATAGAAAGAAGTGCACATAAAAGATTAAAACTGGATAGTTAATACTAAGATGATACAGAATTATGAAAGTCAACAAATTTTGAAACTATCATATGTCATTTCGATTAAAAACGCTTTTGAGCTTCTCTCTTGTACCAAGACAAAAAACGCGACGTTGAGTTCCGCCATTAAACACGCAACGTCTCGAAAAAAAAAACAGAAACGGAGTGTCTTAACATTAAATTCCCTCTGCCTGCCCGGTTCCATGCGGGATACAGCGTCAATCCGAAAAAAAAAACAAATTAAAATATTCAATCTTAACATTATAAGATATTCCACCGAGAAGGTGGCTTGAATTGTGAAGTACTCGACCGAGGGCAGTGGTCGAGAGGGGGCGGGTTGCGCAACGCATTACAATAACGACACTACGTGCCTTGGCCGCTGCGCCCGCGCCGGGGTCATGCGCCGCGGTTCGGGGAACCCTCGTCACGTGGAGTACGCAGGTTTGAGGATTGCTACTTTGCATTTATGTTATAGGTATATGCAACATGGTGCTTGCTTTTTGTTTTATTTATTAATAATATTTTTTTGTGTGTTTAATGTTGAATAGTTTTGAGGACAGTCGTGGCGCAGGTGTTTGTGCGTGTGACTGAAAATTCGATAGGTTCTGCGTTTGATTCCCACTCGAGGAAATATTTAATATTTAATTTTTTTCGCTATGAGGCAAAGCGTGAATTCAGCAACTCAACACACAATACGTCAAGAGTTTGGCGGAAAGTGGTAAACGGAAGTGTCTTAATTGGGAACCTAGTGTCTTAACTCTAGATTTCCAGTTTCTTCTGCCTACCTTGCTATGTGGGATACTGCGTGAAGCTGAAAACAAAAAGATAGATTTAGACTTTTTTTATATATAAGCACTTGTTAAGTATTAATAATAAATAGGTACAATCAAAATGTAATATTTACTATAAAATTTATTTTACAAAACTGTCAGCACATCTACTTTGCAGTGAGCTTAACTTCAAATGATAGATTTATTTTTTTTTCCTACAAAAATTACTATAATCATAAAATTCACTTCCTATAAATTACAAAAAAATATATTATATAGAACGTAAAGTATAAACTAATTTACCTTTCTTCATTTTTATGTTAAATTGTTTTAAAGAAAAGTAAACCGCAGAAATAAAGCGATAAACTCACCGGCGCGTGTCAAGGCGTTCAAACAACATTATTATTAAAGTAACATTAAGATTTTCAAGCCTATACCTTAATTGAAATCTTCTTGTTACAAATAACATATTAATCAGAAATAATAATATTGTGGGTTCGATCCCCACTCGAGGAAGTGAAATACTTATTTACATTTATATTTTAATTTTTTTGCTCTGGTGTCGGAGGCAAAGCGCGGCGCTTAGTTCCGCCACTCAACAAGTAATGCCTACAGAACTCTGCTGACAGTGATTTTGATTTCAATAATATACGTATATAAATGTAAGGACAAGTATAATATTGTATTTGGACCTAGTGTACACCTAGATATCTGTAGATAATAATTCACATTGTGCTGCCATATCGTTTGTCCGTTGTGATGACTCGTAGAGTATATTAAAATTTGCTTCACGCAGCATCCCGCATATAGCAGGGTAAGCAGAGGGCACCCAGTATTAAGACACTCCGTTCCTCACTTTCCGCCAAATGTTTGCGTGTTGAGTGGCGAAACTCAACTCTGGGCTTTTGCCTTGCCAGAGGGAAGAAATGAAAATATTAATAAATAATAATTCATTTCCTCGAGTGTGGATCGAACCCAAAAGTAGATGCGTTCGGATTAATATAGTTTATATATATTAATATTTATTTATAATTCACCTTAAAGCGTTGAGCGGAGTGTCTAAGCACTAGGCGTACAACCTACCGTGCTACATGTTAGACGCAGCGTCCAGTTGAAAAAAAAGGAATAAAATTTACTTGTATTATGAAAGCCTTTTACTCTTTTTGTTTGAATCTGTCGTCTCCGTTGTAAATTCGCTTTGATTGTTCTTGTTTAGATATACATATGTGCGGTATTCTTTTTCAAAGTATAAACAACACAAAGAAAGTAAATCCAACAACCTCACTGCATACTAATTTGTAAGTTGCCCTTGATCCTATTCTATGCGTTGTGAATTAATTGGCCGTATCTGAGCACCAGTACCTATCACAGGGTAAACTGCAAATCAGGTCTGGTTGAGATCGTTCATATTCACAATAATTATTCCAATACGCAATAAATAATGGGGCCAGTCTGTAATTATAAACACGACTGGTTGTGGGTTCGATCCCCACTCAAGGAATTGAAATATTTAATATTTTCATTTCTTCGTTGAATTACGCCACTCAACACCCAATGGCTCCAGGATTTGCTACTTGCTGTGTGTCAGCTGTCTACGTGTATGGCAAAACAAAAATCGGACAACCACGAGTCGGGCTCGCCCACCGAGGGTTCCATACAAAAATTTAAATTCAGACTTAGGCTAGAGCTTTAGGCCAGAGCCCTTTCATCTGATACCTTGAACTAGCGGCTTTAAAACTAAATTTTGCCTTCTTTTTGAGGTTATTATTTTTTAGGATTTAACTACAAATATATAGTCTTCAGATGTTTTCCTACACTAATACTACCTGTAAATTCATAATTCTATTTTAACTGGAAGTACCCTATTAATTTTGATTCCCTTTATAGTGTCGAAATACATTTTTTTTGCTATATAAACGGCAGACAGATGGATTACAAAGTGATCTTATAAAGTTTCCTTTTTTTAAAAAAAAAAGGTACGGAACTCTAAAAATAGGACAAGCGCGAGTTGGGTTCGCCCGCCTAAGGTTCAGTACAAAAATTGGAGGTCTCAAGCTTTTCCTAAAATTTAAGCTTAGCTTAGCCAGAGCCCTTTTATCTGATTTATACCTCACTTAAACTAGCGGCTTTAATACCAAATTTTGCCCTGCTTATAAGGCTATTATATTTTAGAAATAATCTGTAAATGTATAGTTCTCACATTTTTTCCTACACTAGTACTACGTGTAGATGCTAGCTGCTAAATTTAATAATTCTAGGTCAACCGAAAGTACCCCACATATTAATTTTGATTCCTTTCCTAGTGTCGAAATTCGCATTTTTTCGTAATATAAACAGCCACATCTTTTTTTAAAGTAAATGTAGGAATACGATTTTGTCAGAAAATCAAGAGACCGTAGATCTGAGTATAGTTGAATTTCAACTCAATATCTTCAAAAATTCCTGAGATAAATGCTCTTGACAGACAGACAGACAGACGGTTAACAAACAAAGTGATCGTATAAGGGTTCCTTTTTTCCTTAAAAATAAAAAGGACAAAATCGTTAAAAATTAAAAATATTAACCATACTTATTACAATTTACATCTATACAAAATTAATATTTTTATGATAATTCAATTAAAAGGAACCTTAAAAAATTTTAGGTTACTTAAAACAAAAAAACATAAAAATAAAAAATAAAAACATACTAACAGAGATGACCACGAAAATATTCGGAGAATCAACTTAATGAGGTCCTTAATATTTAAAAAATAAAAAGTCACCTGTCTTCTAACAGCTATGGTCGGGCTTAGTGTAATTGACGGGAACTTTGAGACCAGACGTGGCGCAGGGGCACAAGTGCTTCGTGGGTTCACTTCGCTTCGAAGAAACAAAATATTTATTCAAATTTATATATGAAAACATTTCTTCGCTCTGGTTTCAACACGCAATGCCACCTGAATTCGGTGAAAATGGGGAACGGAGTGTCCTAACACTAAGTTACAGCGTGAAACTGATTTATGTTTTATTTTGATGGGAACATGTATCTATGTTGTTTCACATTTACTTCAGATGTTGTGGTGGCTCTTTCATCATATAGCTCCACTTTACTATTTTTTTCAGTACTCTGTTTAATAGAGGAGCTCGAAAACATAGTTTTATTCTTCTTTTTAGATGTAAAAGAAACCAAGTTCTTTGTTCTTTCTTCTTATTTTTAACAATTTTTTTATGATTACAATAAATGAAATGACATAATATATATAATTATCGCATATAACCTAGTATTTCGCTTATCGAGAGGAGAATATTATCAAGACGATATTATGCAGGAGAATAAACGTAGGTACCTATATTTAAACAATAGACGAATACCTTATATGCTTAGCTTACTTTTCTCGGTATCAGGCACTGAGGGAAAAACAAGTGCGTGAGAAAAAATGTCCACAAAAAATTCTATCATCTAAGTGAAATGCGTTGTACGGTTAGAGATCAAAGCAAATACATTATTGCTGGATACCAAGAATTCTATTATAAAGATGACAGTGGTTTTTTTTTCAGCTTCACGCTTTCTCCCGTAGGGTTTGCAGCCTAGTGTTAAGACACTCCGCTCCTCAATTTCCGTCGAACTCTGGAAGCAATGCGTGTTGCGTGACAGAACTCTACGCCTCGCTTTGCCTCGACATCAGGGCAAAAGAAAATATTAAATATCATATCATTTATATATCATAACATCTAGCTTTATATATCACTAACTTCACTTATAATACAATTTAATCAAACGATATGAACATTAAAAAATATATCTCACAAAAATCTTTGACATAAATGATTTATCAAATATCAGATTTGAATATTTTCCTAAGATTTATTCAAATAACTTATCAGAAAAGCAAAAAGATTTACTATCATTATTAATGTAATAGGATAGAAAAAAAATATCATAAAAGCTTGAAATATTTTGGGGCAGAAGTTTTTTGACCTGTAGTTTTATTTTAGTGTCATTTTTTGATTCAGGACTTTTTTTTTGCTAAGATATTGGTATATTTAGAACGATTTTGTAATTTTTAAAGTGTTATATTAAAATCGATACCTGTGCTTTCTTTTACTTACCAAATAGTATATAATAATGACTAAATTATTTTAAATCACAGGAATGTGCAGTAGAAGAAAAAAAAAACGATAACGCATAAATATATCTTCAACATACCTATTATAATTTGCCTCTATCTTTTGGTGAGTATCTAAAATGTGGAAGGAAACACAGAATATATTATACATATATACAAAAACTGGTCTTAACTGTTTGTGATAAATCAAAGGTCCACGAATAGATGGCTCATAAAGGTGGCCACAAAAGCCGTGGTTTTAGAGCCCTTCAGAAAGTGTGTCGACTGGCCCCTCCCCGCCTCCCCCTCCCCTCCCCGCACCCCCGCTACGCCCCCGTCTCATCACCCGCTCTCCATTGGAAACGTCCGTGTATGCATTTTATAGTTTTCCTACGAAGTGTAAGTAGTACTGCCGCATTTGTGTAATTTTTAAAGAAGGGTTAAGGCTTTCTATTAATGCGCGAGCATGTTTTGTTGTTAGTTGCCTTTTGAGAATTCGTTGTAGAATCTACTTACTTACAATTCTATTATACATTTTTAAATGTTTAATTTTAATTAAGTTGTTTTAGAAGGAGATGATTTTTTGAGTTCCGTGCATAAATAAACAGAATTTTTATAGAAGCGTAGAGGTATCACGTTAAAAGTAATATCAATATTCACCAGATCTAGTCTATTGGGAGATGTCAAGGCAATAAAAGATACGAGCGTTTATGCAGCGTTTTTGCTGCATTTTGCATGAAATTCGCCATGTAATCGAAATCTATAGGGAATTTTCCGGGGAACTACAATTATGAAATTTGACAAGAAGTCAGAACTAATAATATAAACACAGAAAAATCTATAAATGATATTTCATAGTTTTATTTTTTTATGATGTATAGAAAAAAATATATTATAAACTTGTATTTGTAGTTCATCTCATGTAAAATGAGTTTATCCGCAAATTTAAATTTGTCAACAATAATAAGTCACGTTCCCGTTGTAGGTCACAAATTGTAGGGTCAATCATGAAAATGGCACGGAATCCTCCGTGACAGACTTGGCCGTTTTTCTTGCGACACGCTGTATCCCATTGCACGCTGTATCCATTTGCTTACACAGCAGTGTCAGCAAAGGGAACCTGGGAACCTAATGTTAAGTCATTCAGAAAACCTGTCGCGTTTAACCACGACACTGAGGCTGATCGTGGAGCAGCAGCACGAAGTGTGACTGTAAAACCGACTGGCTGTGGGTTCGATCCCCATTCGAGGAGATGAAATATTTACTTAAATTTTTATTTCCATTGTTTCGCTCTGGTGTCGAGGCAAAGTGCGGCGTTGAGTTCTGCCACTTAACACGCAATGCCTCCAGAATTCGACAGAAAGTGGGGAACGGAGTGTCTTTCACTAGGTTCCCTCTGCCTACCCCGCTGTGAACGAAATACAGCGTGAAGCTGATTTATTTTAATTTTGGCTGTTAATGCTATATAAAATTAGCTTTAGTATTTTACACAATTTCCTTAGCGTTGATTTGTATGTGGATCTATATGCTGAATTTCATCTAAATCCTAAGACAACAAGTTATTGATTTTCTAAAATTATTTGGATTATATCAATCGTGAACGCAAGGGGAAACTCTGAATTAAAATAAAATATTGAATTTGTTTTATAATATTTTCATATTACATATACATATATATATATATATATATATATATATATATATATATATATATATATTATTCAGGAAGTAATTACTATTTACACATATTCGTGCCATATCTGGCACACAAAACGTGAAGTCACTAAGCTTTTACAGTTGCAAAGGCGCGAAGTCTCATTATGCTTAATTTCTAAAGACGATGTGTGAGCGTGTGTTCGCTAAAACATGATAATAACTGGCTTCAAACTGAGAGGGAGGAAATAGGATAACGGTGTGCAAGCGCACAGCACATCGCAAGAACTCCTCAATACTTTTAACCGTTTTCCGTCTCCGACCAACAATGTGTCATTAAATCCACACCAGGTGGAATGGCCTCCACACCTCCCCCCCCCCCTAGTTCAAAAATGAGGGAAGTAGGGGGGAACGTTAACAGATATCACAGCTCATCTTATATTGGTTATTTGCTAAGATAGTCGATATCGCAGCCCGCTCGTAGCCCCGTTCACAAGTTTTTGTGAATTCTGATTGCAAATGGAAACTGCATTGACAGTGGGGTGAATTGAGGCCGATACCTGCTGTTTCACAGACATCAGACATGATTGATTTTAGTTGTAAACTCATTTTCATAATGTAGCAAAATAAAAGAATGTTGCTGTTGTATTTAATATAAGTAGATTTTTTGAAGGTTCCCAATTATTTGCAATATCTATTGTACCCTATTCTTCTAGAGAATAGCAAAAATAAAAAAAAAAACTAGACTTTCGCGGTTTTCACTTGTAATGCATATTACGTGGAGCACATCGTGGTCTAGTTCGTGACAGTGGCGGACGAGACTTTGACGAAACAAAAAAGCAAAAGTAGACGCTGATACTACTTCAATATTGAATGTTTTATACAATAGATAAATATGTTTGTTCGTCTTTTGTGGTGTTATAATGTATATAGAATTATATTTTAGTTTTTTTATTTTTAAAAATATCAATTAAAAGAAAGATCTTCATATGCCAGTCGTGGCGCAGCGGCACGAGGTGTGACCGTAAAACCGACTGGTTGTGGGTTCGATCCACTCGAGGAGATGAAATATTTACTTAAATTTATATTTCCATTTCTTCGCTCTGGTATCGAGGTTAAGCGCTGCGTTGAGTTCTGCCACTGAACACGCAATACCTCCAGAATTCGGCAGAAAGTGGGGAACGGAGTGTCTTAACACTAGGTGCCCTCTGCCTGCCCTGCTTTGTGCGGGATACAGCGTGAAGCTGATTTATTTTTATCTTCATAATTATAATAAATGTTTCTCCAACTAAGATTCGATATACGATAATGGTACTCTTATAAAAATATAAGAAAACAAGCAACCATTTCACGTAAAGATAGTCCAATACCTACTATTGATATTATTGATTTGTAACTCTATGAGCATGCTTTAAAACGTTCGAAAGCTATAACGGAAGTAATTATACAGTCCGATCAGAGTTTCGAGCTTCAAAGTGAGATAGCAAAAAATGGCTGCTCATAATTTGGTGGTGTTAAGTATGAAATTCGATTATAAATCAAAATAATGAATACTTAGAATTAATAGGTAATCTGGTTAATGGGAAAATATCTTGTTTTATTTATAATATATATTTTTGTTTAGGTTATGTTAAATTAAATATTTCTTTTCAATTGCACTGTACCTTACTGTTCACTAATTTATCATTCTCCCCATTATCAGTCTTGTATTGATTCAATCCTGCAAGTTTGTAAGTAAAATATATTTCCATTTTTGTAGAAAAATGTATTGATGTGAATATTTTTAAGCAATTTGTAAGATAAACGAGTTTTTTTTCAGCTTCACTCTGTATCCTGCGTGTAACAGGGTAGGCAGAGAAAGGCTAGTGTTAAGACACTCTGTTACCCACTTTTCGCCGATTTCTGGAGGCATTGCGTGTTGGTTGGAGGAATCAACTTGCGCTTTGTCTTGACACCAGAGCACAATAAAGGAAATATAAAATATTTAATTTCCTCCAATGGATATTGAACCTACAGCCTGTGGCATTAACAGTCACACACCTGTGCCTCTACAACACGACTGGATAAACGAGATATTACAATAAAATCCAAATAGAAACCGAAAATTTCTCATTCGTGTCTCGAAAACTGTGATATAGTAGTCGATATTGAACTTGAGTGGACTGATAATAGGCGAAACACGTTTTCGACTTCCTCAAAGCTGGGGGTACTGCCCGAAAGGCGTAAACACGGAATGCACCTTGCGCAATCGCTCCGTACACGAGGGAGACGTAAAAAGAAATATTTTATTGAACCACGCACGGCGCAGGAGACGCTCCGCTTTACGTGCTTTGATATCAGCGTTGCCAGATTTTGTCTTGGAGAAAAGTGGGATTTTTATCTCTGGAATTGTTAGTAACTTATAAAAAAATAAGTAATTAGAACTGAGGCCAGTCGTGGCGCAGCGGCACTAGGTGTGACTGTAAAACCGACTGGTTGTGGGTTCGATCCCCACTCGAGGAGATGAAATATTTACTTAAATTTTAATTTCCATTTCTTCGCTCTGTTCGAGGTTAAGCGCGGCGTTGAGTTCTGCCACTCAACGCGCAATGCCTCCAGAATTCGACAGAAAGTGGGGAACGGAGTGTCTTAACACTAGGTTCTCTCTGCGTACCCTGCTGTGTGCGGGATACAGCGTAAAGCTGAAAAAAAATTGAAAAAAAAGTAATTAGAAAAAAAGGAATCCTTAATGTGCGGTGGAATAATCCACGAAAAGCGTGACCTTTACCTAATTCTAAATACCAATAAACATAATATATATAATGTATTGAGAAAACGAATCTGTCACTTTAGGCTTGCTTCAATCCATTTATAAATCTCGAAAACTACTATGTTATTAAAAAAAACTAAACGTAAGTTATTATTATTGAGTAAAATTATTAGATATTTATTAAATTCTATTAATTGAATTTCATTTTTTAATTTATAATTTTAGCAACCATCCATACGTATTAAACACATGGATGTTTGCTAAAATTACAAATAACAAAACAAACATTGAAATTGTTTATTAAAATGTACTACTTATGTATTTTTTAGGAAAATCTCATCATAAATACTTATTTAGAAACGTATAGAAATTTGAACGCAGCGGGACTCGAACCCGCGCCTCCTGGAAACCGACCAGAATTTTTATACGTTTCTAAATAAGTATTTTTCTTTTCTAAGTATGAAATAACACTTTAAAAAATGTTTAAAAAATCTCATCATAATTTTATTGTTATTGAACTCTAGTTACTAAAAGTAAGTGTTGTATGTATATAATAAATTGGGATAAATGTTACCTTTGGAGTAAGCGCGATGATATACACTGAAAACAAAGGTTTTTTTTTGTTACATCGTGGTTCTGGAATTAGCCGTAATTATATTATTAATAAATTCTTCGTTATAATAATTATTTGTCAATTGTTGTTTCGACTTATTCTATTTATATAATAAGCTGAAAAAATAACTCTTTTGTAAATGTATAAAATATGTAATATAGGGTAACATCTATGTCTGGGTCCACAGTAGTGGCGACGCCAAGACGAGCTAAGCAAACCGCAAGGCGGCACTGCCTATCCTCTTTCGAAATGCTTCGTCGTTTTTTGAAACCCCCATAACTTGAGTTTCAGTTATACCAGATCAACTACATTTTGTGGATAATGTCAATGTATTAAGTTTCGATTGCATAGCTCTTATAATGTAGACTGTTAATATATAAAGTCCCTCAATTTCGTCATCGACTGAGTGATGATCATCAAAATTAATGTTAGTACAAAAACAAAAGAAATTAAAAAACAAAAAAAATATATTAAAAACCTTTAAAATTTTAACCTTTAACAGGGGATGGAAGTTTGCATGACTTTCTCCAATTTCTACGTTAGAATGCTAAAATTTGGTAAGCAAGGTAGTGTTATTACACAATCACTTACTGGCGCTTACTACATTAGGAGGAGTATAAATACTTCCCCTAAATCAACTTTTTCCGAATCCGGTCCATTCTAGACTCTCCGTAAATTTTTCTTGACATTCTCATCTTGCTACATGCAATCTTACAACCGCACAAAAACAAATGAAATCCCGATGCGTAGCCGTGCAAGCCATCGCACTAAAGTGCTCGCAGGCGAATATTATTTAAAAAAAAAAAAAACAGATTTTATGTAGAGCCAAGTTCTTAACTCTACATGCTCTAAATCTCAGTACATAGGGGTGCCTGCAAGTCACGATGCCTACATATAGCCTGTGCTTTGATCTGCTACTGGATAAGCTGAAAATACATGTATATATTATATATGTATATGCACATAATTTAAAATATATAAATATTTAATATCCTATTTAAATATTACAAATATTTACTTTAATATAAACAAATTTGGTTGACATTGACTATTATTGAACACGGATTGTTGTTTTTCTTTCTATTAATGAACAAAAAAAATCTGTATTTTTTTTAAATTGATATAGTGAGAGTGACTAGAGTCTATTATGTAAATAGATTAGAGTCTATTATGTAAAAAAGTTTTGTATGTATGATTTTTACGTATGACTATATAATTTTTTGTAGTTTCATCTAAATAATAATGAAAATTATTAGACACGTTACATTTTACAATAAATAAATATATTGCCATATATTTTTTTTTAATTAAATACAACAAAACAAGTGATTTCAATAAAGTTAATCATAAAACTGCTAATTATATCTACTAACTGTCATACATACTTATAAAACTCTTAAAGCGTTCTAGGCAAAAGATGACAATATATTATGAAACTTAATCATTTATTTGTAGAGTTCTAGTATCTACTATATGTGATTTATTTCTTGATCTGGTTAATTACAATCATATTGTTACACAAGACATATAATTAATTATCTAAAAGCTATACTTATAAAACGCTAACAGTTTTGTTATGTAAGCTTTACTTGGAAAAACATATTCTGTTTTAAATTGTAAAGAAAAAAAAACAATGACCTTCAACTGTAGGGTATATCTAATAATGAATAACGTCATAGGTACGTAAGCAAAACGTCAGTGAATTAAAAATAAATAAATCAGCTTCACACTGTATCCCGCATACAGCAGGGTAGGTATTCTGCCTAGATGGGAACCTAGTGTTAAGACACGCCGTTCCCCAATTTCCGCAGGCGCAGGCGCAGGGGCGCAAAGTGTGACTGTAAAACTGACTGGTTGTGGGTTCGATCCCCACTCGAGGAGATTTTCATCTCTTTTATTTTCCTTTTTTATTTTCATCTCCTTTTTTCATTTCCTTTTTTTATTTACTTAAATGTATATTTCCATTTCTTTGCTCTGGTGTCGAGGCGAAGCGCGGCGTTGAGTTCTGCCACTCAACACGCAATGCCTCCAGAATTCGGCAGAAAATGGGGAACGGAGTGTCTTAACACTAGGTTCCCTCTGCCTACCCTGCTGTGTGCGGTGATACAGCGTGAAGCTGAAATAAAGTTACATAAAACAAAAAAATACAATCCAAGGTGTTACTTCCGTAGCAGTAATATTACTATACAAGGTTTAATTAACATTTATATATAATACTAAAATGTAAATAAGATCAAAAATCGCTTGTATTTCGCCAACCGGTACGCGGGACAGATTTCAATGTCAGCTTAGCGTTGATTCATTGGACGCGGTGCCGTTGCATTCCTAATAAAAAACAATATTGACAGTGACAGTATGCGCATGTCATACCTACTAGCTACTACTGCACTATGCAGCTGTATGCTCTCGTTACTTTGATATATAATAGTACTTTATTGCAGTAAAAACGAAGAAACCATAGAATAACAGTTACTGATATTTACAAAAACACAACAAATAGTGCAATGGCTTTTGATTTTTATTATATTTTTTTAGCTTTACACTGTAGCACAGTAGGTTAAAGGGGACCTGGGAACCTAGTTTGAATACGTCGCTCTTATTGAGCTACTTCCATTCCCTATTTTTTGCCGAATACTGCAGGGACTACGTATTGAATGGCGGAACTCAAAACCGCGCTATGCCTCGTTACTAGAGCAAGAAAACTAAAATATTATATATATATTTAATTTCCTGGAGTGGGCATAGAACCCACTATCCGTCACGTTAACATCTGCACTCTTGTGCCCCTGCACCACGACTGGCCTCAACTGATTTTGAATATAAGGTGTAATATATCTTTAGATGTTAATAACCTTTTAGATTATGAAAATATCATACAAATATTATAAATATTGCAAAGAAGGTTTCCCATAAGAAAACCATTTTTAATTATTACAATAGAAATTTATTTATTGTATTGAGGCCAGTCGTAGAGCAGGGGCTCAAAGTGTGACTGTAAAACCGACTGGTTGTGGGTTCGATCCCCACTCGAAGGGATGAAATATTTACTTAAATTTATATTTCCATTTCTTCGCTCTGGTGTCGAGGCAAAGCGCGGCGTTGAGTTCTGCTACTCAACACGCTATGCCTCCAGAATTCGGCAGAAAGTGAGGAAAAGAGTGTATTAACACTAGGTTCCCTCTACCTACCGAGCTGTGTGCGGGATACAGCGTGAAGCTGATTTATTTATTGTATACTGACATTAAATTCAAAATTTACTGTAAAAATCATATGTATATGCACAATATTCTGAGGTAATTAAATAACTGTACTTTTATTTAAATCTCATCGCATTTTTAGGAAAATAAATGATAATGATCTTTATCACAGAATCATATCCGAGTAGCGGGTTATTTCTTTTATCTACAAATTTATCTTAATCAACAGGATACTCTAAGATAAAATGGATAGCACCTTGCTCTTTACTTATTTTAATGTATTCTAGACAGAGAACTAATTCATTTTGTTAGTACAGAGGTACGTATGGATTTAATTATAATTTAAGATTAAATTATATTATCGAGGCCAGTCGTGGCGCAGGGGCACAAAGTGTGACTGCAAAACCAGTCGGTTGTCGGTTCGATTCCCACTGGAGAAGATGAAATATTTACTTAAATTTATATTTCCATTTTTTCGCTCTGGTGTCGAGGCAAAGCGCGGCGTTGAATGCTGCCACTCAACACTTAATGCCTCCAGAATTCGGCAGAAAGTGGGGAACGGAGTGTCTTAATACTAGGTTCCCTCTGCCTACCTTGCTGTGTGCGGGATGCAGCGTGAAGCTGATTTATGTATATTTTAAAGATTCTTTTTTTTGTAGATATGCCGGTAAATGTATCGATTATTATTGAAATACATAAATATTTAATAATTTAAGTTTTTTACAAATTTAAGTTTTTCCAATTGATGAATTAAAATTTTAAAAAAATTCTAAAATGTATAGTTGGATAGTCTGTTAATTCAGTAGTTAGTGATTTAGATTGCAGTGCTAGCGTAATTACCACCGCGGCCGTAGATAATAACCAACCAAGACAGTTTATTTATTAGTATTTTTTTCAGCTTCATCAGCGTCATGCTGTATCCCGCACATAGCAGTTTAGGCAGGGGGAACCTGGAAATTTAAGACCTGGAACGTGTTAAGACCTGCTGTTCATATTAAGACTTTTCCGTTTCCCATTTTCCACCGATTTCTGAAAGCATTGCGTGTTGAGTGGCAAAACTGAACCCTGCGATATTCGTTATCAGAGGGACGAAATGAAAATATTATATATTTTATTTCCTTCGAGAGGGAATCGAACTCACAACCTGTCGTTATGCTTTTGTGCCACGATTGGCAATAAAATTGATTTTTAGAAGAAATAAAAATATAAATGTAAATAAATATTTCATTTCCTCGAAAGGGGATCGAACCCACAACCAGTTGCGTTTACAATCAAACTTTGTGCATTTTTTTTTCTAATTCATGATGCAATTTCTTCTATTATAAATGTATTGTGTTTATATTAATGTACTCAAACAGAAATAGATGATAAACATCAAAATCAATTATGATTCAACATTATATAAGCTGAAATATTCAATTATTCATTGCCGCAATATGTTTAATACTACATATTAAACATAGTAAATTATTATTAAGCATAAAACGGTTACTTAAACAGTATAATTTTAAAGAAATTATTATTTAATAATCATAAAATTTTACGATAGAGATGTAGATTGCAAAACAATAAACACACACAAGGAAACTATAAAGTTGCCAGCGTTAAAAGCGACAGTCGGTCCAGCACATGTCCCATACGTGTTGCGTCTGATGGCTCTTAATTGCCATATATTAACGAGATGTTGTCCTCAATAACGTAGCCGCTACCCCTAAGGATGCTCATTTCCTTGTAGCTGATTACGGCTTACGGACTAAAAAAGTACAATCATAGTGCTCTCCGGCGCGGAACGCACTGTCCTCATTTGAATACAAACGCAATGCGCGTGCGCACACACCCTTAACCGAACACAGTAAGTATTCCTGCAATCGAAAACTTTCCTTATTAACATCAGCGTAGAGCACAGTATTAGTTGCAGCCAATGATTACGTGCCCTCTTTTCAAAGTCAAAAGAAGAGGGATTCTCGCACGCTAGAACGGGAGGGCGCTACTGCTGAGGAGGACGGAGGACGTTAAGGGCATTCACCCCGTACCCCGTGGGTTGCGACTAGCGGAGCTACAAATGATGTACAAGCACATAGATGCCTTTCTCTATTTAGGTGCGCACGAGTTTCGAAATAGTGGCCGTGGAACTTTTTGTTGGGAGGTGGATCCTGTTTGGGTTGCGTCAGCGCATAGCGATAAGTTCGGCTGTTGCCGTGTCGAGAATGTCTCTCGTGCAGGTGTGTGCCCGAGGTGGCAACCTTTCAAATGACCACCTTCGAGACTCTATGGATTACCCACAGATGTTTGGTGGACCTTCAGCGCTTACTGTCAATATACATAACAATATTAAATTTAAAATGTTACAATAATTGAAAAGCTTAGCACGAATAAACAATTTGTAAAATTGACTAAAAATTTTAATATTTTACAATTTAAATTAATTATACATATTTTTTAAGATATGTAGAATGTTGATAAATAAAAAGAATTTAGATATCTCAATAAAGTGCCAAGTGCCAATAAAGTATTCATGTAATACAGTCCCTATTCACTGTACCTAATGGTCTTAGCAATTGTGATGGATTTATCAGCAAACTCTAATATCTATGCTAATGTCTTTACGACTGAATTTTTATTCAACCATTATATTAACATGCCTTAAGTTAATTTTAAATATTTAATAATAAAGTCCTTACATAATTCCCTTGAATTATATGTTTTTACGTATTCCTAAAACTGGTGTCGTTACTCAAAAAAAATCGTTTCGTTTAGCTATATACATATGCACGATCTATAGACAATTACAATACTAACTTCTTTGAAATCTGGTACATTTTTATGTAATGTTTTTGTTTTACGCTAGCATATATAAATATATGTATTTGATTTGAGTGTTCAATTGCCATATTTCTAAATTTAATAGAAATATGACAATTAAACACTCAAATAAGTATTAATAAAAGTCGGTCTTTCTTTCATATATTTAAATATAATGTGACTTTTATAGTACAAAACACATAGATATTTCTTATATTACTAGTAATTTATTTGTATCATCATTTAATATGTATAAATTACACTAAGCAGTCAAATCAATATAATGCTTTTTTAGCTTCATGTTGTTTCCCCCATATAACAGGGTAGGGAGAGGCAACCTGAAAATGAAAATATTAAATATTTCATTTCCTCGAGTGAGAATCAAACCCACAACTGTCACGTTTCCAGTCACACGCTTATGCCCCACGATTGGTCTAGAATTACCTCCACCTCCTTGTTATTAATATATCGGTTTAATTTATTGCGTATATATTTTATGCTTTACAGATGAAATCTTTTTCATAGTTGCTACAAAGTACTGTACTACTAAATTATTACTGTAGTACAGAATTACTTCACCAATCTCCAGAACCAGACGTTTATCATTCAAATTACAAATATGTCATGCGGATGATTTCAATTAGGTCACAGAATACGGGTAAACGAAGGAAGGTGGTTAATTGCCTTTTCGTGTTGGTACATTTCCATCGACCATCGATCGGGGCGTACCTTCATAGATACCAGTAGGTACCTATGGTACCTGTTCCTGACGCGTGTAACGTAATGCTTTGGAAGAAGAGCTATTTTAGGATGTCATTATCAGCATAGTCCTGGGGTGGGTGGTGGCTGTCAGTCGATACATTGTCGATAACACCCGCATAGCGCGGTCGATATGAGAGGGTTGCAACGCTCAATAGATTGCTTATCAAACACTTGTGTAATTTTATGTAATTTATATGAGTAAATCAGCTTCACGCTGTATCCTGTGCATAGCAGGGTAGGCAGTGGGCACCTTGTGGAAACCAAATATCACCGAACTTTTCGAGGCATTGCATGTTGATTGGCGGAACTCAACGCCGGGTTTTTGGCTTGGTTTGAGAGCGAAGAAATGAAAATATTAATTCCTTTCCCCAAGTGGGGATCAAACTCACAGCCTTCGCGTTACACACTTGTGCCCCTGTACCACACCGACCTCGTTCACCGACTTTGTATTTACACTATTATTTTATGCTTCAAGGTACCTGCAGCTGCAAATCTTCTGAAGAGAAAATGATAGAAAGAAAAATAATAAATTATATGAAGCGCTAAATTAAATTTATAATAACGAATAGAGCGTTGAAATGTTCAGCTGTTGTTACCACTACGTTCTTTTAATCTTAGTTGATGATGATGGGAAGACAGTCCGTTCCCATTAAGACACTTCCATACCTCACATTCCGCCGAATTCTGGAGGCATTGTGTGTTGAGCGGCGGCACTTAACGCCTCGTTTTGCCAAAGGAAGGAAATGGAAATATTTAATATTTAATTTCCTCGAATGGGAATCTAACCTACGAACTGTTACGTTTAGAGTCACACGTTTGTGCTCCTGTGCCACGACTGCCCTCATATATTAGTAGTCTTAGTAAATATTAGTTAAAATTATCGTCATAAAGTATATTAAGCAAAACAGAATAATAATATGTTACGTCACTCAATTCCTCTATTGATCCAGGTTTTATTTAGCGCGTTCGTTCTAGTTTTAGCTTTTAACTAAATAGCAACCTAGACAAGTCTATTTGAATTCTGCCTATTTTAAAAGTTAATCATTTTTAAAGAATAATCCTAATGATTGCGTAAGTTTAATTAAAATAACTTATTGTTTCTAAAATAAACAAACATACCTGTGTATATTTTTTCACTTGAGTACGAGTATATAGCAAAATTTTACTAATAATTTTGTTTGTAGGGTTCTGTATCTTTTAAGGAAAAAAGGAACCTTATAAGATCACTTTGTTGTCCGTCTGTCTGCCTGTCAAGAGCATTTATCCTCATAAAAGCTAAAAAAATGGTATGTCTACATTTACTTAAAAAAAGATATGGCCGTTCATATTGCAAAAAACGCGTATTTCGACTCTATAAAGGGAATCCAAATTAATATGATACTTCCGGTTGACCTAGAATTATGAAATTTGGAATACCTAAAAACCTAGAATTATGAAAGCTAACATCTACAAATAGAGTTATTAGTACTAGTTCAGGAAAAAAATGAAAACTATACATTTGTGGTTAAATACAAAAAAGTAATAGCCTTAAAAGGGGGGCAAAATTTGCTATTAAAGCCGCTAGTTCAAGTGAGGTATCAGATGAAAGAACTCTGGCTAAGCTAAGCTTGAATTTCAGAAAAAGCTTGAGACCTCCAATAATTGTACGGAATTATCGGGGGACAAGTTCGACTCGCGCTTAACTGGTTTTTTTTATATAAAAAGATGCCAATTTTTTTTATCTATTCATATAAAAATGTAACTCATCGCAGTCTATATATGAATGATATAACCCTTAACATTTAGTGTTTGTTTTATTTCAATCGGTTCAAAAATAAAAAAAAAGTTATATCACTTTTAAGCTGATGAAGCCTCAAGCTGGTCGCTAATTATATATATACATATACATATGAGCAGATTTTGATACATTTACTATTGTACTTAGGGGAAAGGACTATTTATATTTAAAAATACGTAATAAAATAAGTTAACCTGAAATAGTTACATGTTAAATTGTTTATGAACTGTTTAAAACCAATGGGCTTCTTTGATTTATCTATGAATTACTTCGACTGTGTTAAAATGGTGCAGAACTTGATTCTCATCTGACAT
Source organism: Heliconius erato x Heliconius himera (assembly GCA_013421005.1). NCBI lineage: Eukaryota > Metazoa > Arthropoda > Insecta > Lepidoptera > Nymphalidae > Heliconius > Heliconius erato x Heliconius himera. The sequence continues at coordinate 101,585 of JAATLQ010038657.1, forward strand.
TTTGCCATTAAATGTTTTAGATACGAAATATGCAAAAAAAACGTGTTAAAACAATTTTATGACAAAAGAACATTTTCAAAATTGTGTTTAATTTCAATAATTATAAGAAACATCAACATTATTTAAAAACAAGTTACTTTTTAATTTTCCTTTGTATCTAATATTAAAAATGTAATTAGCAGTCAGCACGATTTGCAGTACCATCTGCATATTTGTTTTGCTTTAATCTCTCCGTAATAGAAATGTAAACAAACGCCGACAATATTGGCTGAGGTAAAACAATATTAACTGGAGAAAGTTAACTGTGCCGTCCATTTAAACAGTTACTTTTCTTATAATAGTAAAACTTTTATTATTAGATTTTCTATTATAATAAGGCTGCTCTCATACTATTGCTATCATTATACGCTGCTAAGCCTTTAACGGCTTCCGGAATATGTTTAAGTAGCTAGTGCACCTTTTAGTTTTCATTTTTCATTTAGTAAAAAGATAAATTGCTAGACTAGATGTTTTCATTTCCTTAGTCTGTTTAGAAGACAATGCGCGGCGCTAAGTACGACTCTACGGTCAACACGAAAACGTTCTTTTTTTTTATCCACTTCTCGCACACAGCAGATGGTACTTAGTGTTAAGACACTCTGTTCCCCACTTTTTGTCATTTACTTTAATGTAACATTAGAAGTAACTGATTGATCTTTAAATATAAAAAAACATTTACTACCGTCCCGGAAGAGTTATAAATATGTTAAAAATCCCTCTATCGGTATACATATATACATTATTAGATGTAAATTAAAGAAATTAAAATATAAAACAATAAAATAGAAAGCTTACACACTACCAAAATATCACGTACTAAGATTAAAAACACACGCAAAGAAACTTGAAAATTTAAAATAAGAGGAACAAAGAGGGACAAAGCGGCCGGTCATCCCCCTTTGGACGACGTAAAAAAAAAACAAAAGTTACCCGTTCTCAAGCGTTCCCTCCCCTCGACGTCTCGTGGGAGACTTCACGATTTTGACTTTTTGTACAGATGCAATTAGAAGCGTGTTTGCTACCTAGGTAACAGACGGACACGTCCTGAGAGATGGGGCTGGTTTTTATTGAGTGCCTTTTATATCAATTTAGATATTGTTGTTGGGAAGTTTTGAATTTTGAATTATAATGTATGTTGAAGTCATCTTCACGCTGTATCCCGCACACAGCAGGGTAGGCAGAGGGAAGCTCGTGTTAAGACACTCTATTCCCCACTTTCCGCGGAATTCTGAAGGTGTGAATTGCGTGCTGAGTGGCGGAATTCAACGCCGCGCTTTGCCTCGACACCAGAGCAAAGAAATGAAAATATAAATGTAATATAATATGTTGAAGTAATTCACGTATAATCATATATATTTTTTAATGGAATTTGCAAAATATTTATTGCAACATATTGATGTCATCATTGAGGAGACCAAATTGAATTTATTTTTAATGAGGCTTTGTTCTATGTATGGATTTTTTTTATTATTTTTAAAACATTTTTCAAAAAAAAAAATATTACTTTACATACTATTAACATATTTTCAATTAAAACAATTATTGAAATTTAGTCTTTAGACAACCTATTCATATATCCTGTAAACGTATAATCTCATAGTATATACATACAGAAAGGTAGGTACGTACGTAGGTATTATATATGATTATTATTCTCTGTAAGCACTAGACCGCATCAAAAATATGAATGAATGCCCTCCCCATGTCGGTGTCGGTGGCGCTGTCACATGACATATCGTGGTTCGCTTTATAACTTTTAGATTTTATTGTAGATTGCCTAGAAGTAACTCTATAGGTCCATAAAATATTCGTAAAAGATAACAGTTTTGCTGTTGTATTTAGATATGTAGAAAAATATTTAAAATATTGCGACTGAGGCCAGCCGTGGCCCGACAGGTTGTAAGGTCGATTCTCTCTCGAAGAAATGAAACATTTAATATTTTCATTTCTTCGCTCTGGTGTCAAGGCAAAGAGCGGCGTTGAGCTCCTCCACTCAATATGTAATTCTTTCAGAATTCGGCGGAAAATAGGGAAGAGAGTGTCTTAACACTAGGTTCCCTCTGCCTATTTGTGATTATGAAATCTTCGAGTAAAACTCGTAAATAGGTAGGTACAAATATAGAATTAGTCGTACATATCTGTAGGAGCTTATTAAACAAATTGTCAATTTTTTTATATTATTAAAAAAGGAATTTCCTTTAAATATATCTGTAATTTAGTTAATATAGACATTTATTTTAATACTATATTAAAAGAATTTCCAGTTGTGTTTTAGATCCATGTAAAACTCCACCGCTACTTGTCGTTTAACACTACGATTCGATAAGCGACGGTGCTGCTAAAGATACAAAATTTAATTCTTATAAAGGGGCGTTTTTATAATTTTATAATGTATATTAATGTTGTGATATTTTTATATTTTTGTATATATTTTAAAGCGTGCGACTGTAAACGCCACAGACTGAGAGTTCGATTCTCACTCGAGGAATCGAAGTATTTAATATTTTCATTTCCTCGCTCTGATAACGAAGAAAAACGCGGCGTTGAGATCCGGGACAACGAGAACGAAGTGTTTTAATACAAGGTTCCCTCTGTCTACCCTGCAAAAGTTACAGCTAAAAAAATTCCTATTTTATTGATTTGGCGAATAAAAACTATTTGAATTAAAATAAAAAGTTAACGTTCATCCTACTTCATTTTCTTTTAAATAAACCTTATTAATATCATTTCTAGAAAACCTTTAAATATCAATGTAAACATTACCACCACTCGTCTTTCGACACCACCGCTACGACAAGTGTCGAGGGCACTTCAGTTACAGGCTATAATATTATAACAGTGGGGGAGTGACTTTGTGACAATATATTATAATTTTAAAAAATGTTTGTGAATGGCGACTATTTAGAAATATCGGTTTCTATAATTTGATGTTTGTAAGCAAATCTCATTTCCGTCTTTAACACGTTGTCATTAGTTTCATTTGTATCTGTACTTATGAATATTAGAAAATTCTTTTTTTCATAATAAGTTCTTTGATTTTCACGATTATTACACATTTTAAATGAAACTATTTTAACCGGATTAATCGCGTATATTAGTAATATACGCGATTAATCCGGTTAAAAGTTGCTTTTTTTCGCGCTGTATTTCGTATCTAGCAGGGTAGGCAGAGGGACCCTAGTGTTATGACCTTCCGCTCTCCATTTTCCGCCGAATTCTATATGCATTGCGTGGTGAGAGGCGAAACTCCACGCCGTGCTATGCCTCGACACTAGAGCGAAGCAATGAAAATATTAAATATTTCATTTCATGGAGTGGGAATCGAACTCACAACCTGTCGCATTTACAGTAAGTAACACGCTTGTGCGCCTGCACTACGACTGGCCTCTTAGAAAATCGTGCAGCGCTATTATGACCTTATTTCTTATCGTCCGATTCACTTGAAAATTTGCACTAGATCTAATGATACTACAAATTTTACATTCATGCTTTTCCAGGCAAAGGGAGAGAGAACGGAATTCTAAGACATGTCGTTCTCTCTTTCTCTTCCGATTTCGAGACATTGCGCATTACGCTTCTCAAACTCTAACACCGCGATATAGTATCATAGCAAATTAAAATAATTTAAATAAAATCATTCTTGCCAGTGGAAATCGAACCCACGACCATTAATTACGTGTACATGCTATCCAACTATCACAATGAGAACATTAATAATTTACTTTACAATTTAGCAAATTTTAATCACAATTGATTGTTACGAAATATATTTAGTGTGTTCTGAATTATTAACTCAATTAAGTTTTGAGAACGAGTTTGTTTGCACATTCCTGTCAACATTGATCGAAATTGATTTGCTTCTACGTCATCAACTACTGTAATGACTGATGACAAGTTGAATTTATTTCTTCAAGTAGATGATTTCCGTAGTATTTTAGATTTTGTGATCTAGGTATAGCTTGATAGCGCCAAGTATTCTCTTGTGCATATGGCCAAGATCAGGGTCAGGGATCATTCAGACCTATGTGAATGTAGCCTGGATGACGGTTCTCCTTTCCACATCTTTTTCTGTTGTCCTAAGTTAATTCGACCCTTATATAATGTCTTTCCCCACAAAGTCCCTCGTCCTTTAAATGATTTAAGTATGTTAATATTTATGGTTAGTCCTTTATTTAAATATATTAAACATAACAAAATTAAATCATAAATTAACGCCCATGTTGTATCCCACGCTGGATCCCGCACACAAAAGGAAAGGCAGAGGGAACCTAGTGTTAAGACACTCCGTTTCCCACTAAAACAATAAAAAACACAAAATATTACTTATTACTAACCTAATATTCTGTGTACATATAGCAAATGTTTGTTTGTTTTGTTATAGGTGAAGGTTGTAATTCTACTGTCTTCCTTTGTGTGTTTTCCAGTAAGTTGTACTGAACTGGCTCGAAACACCAACATAAAGAATTCCGAATTCTTAAAGAATATGTGTTTGAATTTAAACTGAATTGTTATTGATGAATTTTAAGTAAAGTTCATCACATGATAAGTAATTCAATGTATAAGTTGAAAATTTCTAGTTTCTTTTTCTATTTCACAAAAGGACACTAAGAAAAAAAAAATTAACGTACTAATAGATCCAAATGAGTAAAATTCCCGTCACGCAACATAAAATTGAATATCGTGACCATTTACAGTCAAACGACTAAATTGCAATCGCTGATACACAAACAACCCCTATTATTTGGACTCTAAAATACTTTACTAAAATTAAATTGTTCAAATATATTTTTAAAACCTACATCTTCTGTTAACACTATATAAAGTTCTAAGTCCCGTATAAAACGTATAGTCGTAATTGGTTCTGTAATATAGTAAATTTGGTTCAATTTGACACGATAGAGCTGGTGCGTCGGTATGCGGGCGGGGTGCTTTTTATTTTTGTGTGCTACCCGTTTATTTTGTAAAAGGGGTGTATTTTTTATTGTTAAACTTCTTACTCTAAATTGGAGTGTCGAGGGTGATTCTGGTGTTTTGGAGTGCACTTTATTTATATCGTGTATTTTAGTTTTGTGCTGTTCAGGTGAATAGGTTTGTATGGCATTTTTTTGGTTTTAAGGTCGATTAAAAACAATTATTACATATTGTATGGGTATTTATTAAAATGGTAAATAGTGCTTATTATTTCTTATTCTGATAAGTCCTTTAAGTTGAGGCCAGTCGCGGCGCAAGGGCACAAAGTGTGACTGTAAAACCGACTGTTTGTGGGTTCGATCCCCACTGGAGGAGATGAAATATTTACTTAAATTTATATACCTTTTTCTTTATTTTGAGTTCTGCCATTCAACACGCAATGCTTGCAGAATTCGACAGAAAGTGGGGAACGGAGTGTCTTAATACTAGGTTCCCTCTGCCTACCCTGCTGTGTGCGGGATACGGCGTGAAGCTGATTTAATTTTGATTAAATTTTTCTGATAAGTCCTTTTTATAAAACAAATATATAAACGAACAAATACAGTTGAAAGAATACCCTTAAGCACGATAAGTTACTGAAAATTAAAAAACAAAAATAAAAAACTTAAAAAAAATATTCTAACATTATAAAATATCTTCCAGTAAATACTTAAATACTTAACAAGGCATTGTTCCGTAACAACGAATATTAAGTAATTATAAAAGTTTATATTTTTATAAAAAAAAATCACACAGTTTTTCCGTTACCAGTAAGTGCGGTAAAATAATTTAGCATCGTCCGTTGATAATTGAGGGGAGTTGAGGGGAGTTGAGTTATGCATCGGTACTCACCTTCTACCCGCTCTATTAACTACCCTAGGATAGAAACTTTTAAAAATTATCTCAGGAATAATGGTCGTAAAAAATTATCGAAACATCCTATCTATTAAAATTATGTGAGAATAACGATATTAGAAGAACTTTTTTTGCTATTTTAAAACAATGTAATAATAAAATAATTATTATTTAGTATTAGTTATTACGTTATAAAGTCGAATAAGATAAATATGTTGAGTATATACAAAAAATTGTTTGTAAGAAAATAAAATTACAAAGCAAAATTGAACTATTTCAAATAGCATAAACGGCTTTATAAGTTTTAATTAATTTAACTGTCATTTTATAAAAGTGAAAAAAAAATTAAGAGCCTTTTTTCTTGGAAAATAAAATTCCAACGATCAGTTAGGCTTACCTGCACACGGCTTGAGTTAGAAGGCATTTCAAAACAAAGAAATACGAACAAAGTCTTTGCCCCCCGAGTAGCCCTCTGCGCGGGCGCATAAAGGGCTGTGATTGTGAGGGACTGGCTGAGGGTGCGGGAGGGGGAGAGGGAGGGACGTGTGAACGACCTCAGCCCGGGGTGGCCGCCCCCTGCGTCTGCGCTTGGGTGACGGTCTGTAACGTCAAAGTATTTATAAAGATCTAAATTTCTTTACATCGTGTTAATTTTGCACTACTTTTAGAAAATCCTTAGAAACACGTCTTAAATATATTTATATATTCGTATAGACTCTATACGATATACTTGAATATATGAAAAAATATTTAATTTATATTTATTTATACTTGCATTAAATGACTGTCTTGTGTTGTTGTAGAATTGGTTGCTTTCAATATTAAAAACATTTTCAACGTGACCATGTATGTATATATGTATATTTGTATGTATGTATGTTTGTATGTATGTATGTTTGTATGTATGTATGTTTGTATGTATGTATATAAAATGGAAATGGTGGAGTAAAATTTTTAAAGATTTATTGATTACTACGTCGATAGCTGCAGATTAGACATTTGTTTCGGTTCACTAAAGATAGCTCACGCGGGTGAAAATCGCTACGTTAACGTACAAAAGTAGAGTATCAAGAAAACACTGTCCCGCCTTTATATTGTGTAAAGGATTTTTGTAGAGCCATCAAGGATATTTTGCGAAGCATAAGTATAGATAATTATATAATATAAAAAGAAAATAAAGAAAACGCTATACTTTTCGCAGGGG
>JAATLQ010038657.1:108732-180633 GCA_013421005.1 Heliconius erato x Heliconius himera
TTTTTTTGGGCAACCCTAGTGTAATCTATTCTACTATCATGTATCATTCTTAAATATAAGTTTCATTAGAAAATCTAATCCCTACAGTTTTAAACGATGGGATCTCCACCTAATGGGACAAGTAGGTTTTTTTACTTTTTTTTACCTTCACTTTATAGAGGGAACCAAAAATAAATATTTCCATTTCCTCGAGTGGTGATCGAACCCACAACTTGTCGCGTTATAGTCACACGCTAGTGCCCCTGCGAAAAGTATAGCGTTTTCTTTATTTTCTTTTTATATTATATAATTATCTATACTTATGCTTCGCAAAATATCCTTGATGGCTCTACAAAAATCCTTTACACAATATAAAGGCGGGACAGTGTTTTCTTGATACTCTACTTTTGTACGTTAACGTAGCGATTTTCACCCGCGTGAGCTATCTTTAGTGAACCGAAACAAATGTCTAATCTGCAGCTATCGACGTAGTAATCAATAAATCTTTAAAAATTTTACTCCACCATTTCCATTTTATATACATACATACAAACATACATACATACAAACATACATACATACAAACATACATACATACAAATATACATATATACATACATGGTCACGTTGAAAATGTTTTTAATATTGAAAGCAACCAATTCTACAACAACACAAGACAGTCATTTAATGCAAGTATAAATAAATATAAATTAAATATTTTTTCATATATTCAAGTATATCGTATAGAGTCTATACGAATATATAAATATATTTAAGACGTGTTTCTAAGGATTTTCTAAAAGTAGTGCAAAATTAACACGATGTAAAGAAATTTAGATCTTTATAAATACTTTGACGTTACAGACCGTCACCCAAGCGCAGACGCAGGGGGCGGCCACCCCGGGCTGAGGTCGTTCACACGTCCCTCCCTCTCCCCCTCCCGCACCCTCAGCCAGTCCCTCACAATCACAGCCCTTTATGCGCCCGCGCAGAGGGCTACTCGGGGGGCAAAGACTTTGTTCGTATTTCTTTGTTTTGAAATGCCTTCTAACTCAAGCCGTGTGCAGGTAAGCCTAACTGATCGTTGGAATTTTATTTTCCAAGAAAAAAGGCTCTTAATTTTTTTTTCACTTTTATAAAATGACAGTTAAATTAATTAAAACTTATAAAGCCGTTTATGCTATTTGAAATAGTTCAATTTTGCTTTGTAATTTTATTTTCTTACAAACAATTTTTTGTATATACTCAACATATTTATCTTATTCGACTTTATAACGTAATAACTAATACTAAATAATAATTATTTTATTATTACATTGTTTTAAAATAGCAAAAAAAGTTCTTCTAATATCGTTATTCTCACATAATTTTAATAGATAGGATGTTTCGATAATTTTTTACGACCATTATTCCTGAGATAATTTTTAAAAGTTTCTATCCTAGGGTAGTTAATAGAGCGGGTAGAAGGTGAGTACCGATGCATAACTCAACTCCCCTCAACTCCCCTCAATTATCAACGGACGATGCTAAATTATTTTACCGCACTTACTGGTAACGGAAAAACTGTGTGATTTTTTTTTATAAAAATATAAACTTTTATAATTACTTAATATTCGTTGTTACGGAACAATGCCTTGTTAAGTATTTAAGTATTTACTGGAAGATATTTTATAATGTTAGAATATTTTTTTTAAGTTTTTTATTTTTGTTTTTTAATTTTCAGTAACTTATCGTGCTTAAGGGTATTCTTTCAACTGTATTTGTTCGTTTATATATTTGTTTTATAAAAAGGACTTATCAGAAAAATTTAATCAAAATTAAATCAGCTTCACGCCGTATCCCGCACACAGCAGGGTAGGCAGAGGGAACCTAGTATTAAGACACTCCGTTCCCCACTTTCTGTCGAATTCTGCAAGCATTGCGTGTTGAATGGCAGAACTCAAAATAAAGAAAAAGGTATATAAATTTAAGTAAATATTTCATCTCCTCCAGTGGGGATCGAACCCACAAACAGTCGGTTTTACAGTCACACTTTGTGCCCTTGCGCCGCGACTGGCCTCAACTTAAAGGACTTATCAGAATAAGAAATAATAAGCACTATTTACCATTTTAATAAATACCCATACAATATGTAATAATTGTTTTTAATCGACCTTAAAACCAAAAAAATGCCATACAAACCTATTCACCTGAACAGCACAAAACTAAAATACACGATATAAATAAAGTGCACTCCAAAACACCAGAATCACCCTCGACACTCCAATTTAGAGTAAGAAGTTTAACAATAAAAAATACACCCCTTTTACAAAATAAACGGGTAGCACACAAAAATAAAAAGCACCCCGCCCGCATACCGACGCACCAGCTCTATCGTGTCAAATTGAACCAAATTTACTATATTACAGAACCAATTACGACTATACGTTTTATACGGGACTTAGAACTTTATATAGTGTTAACAGAAGATGTAGGTTTTAAAAATATATTTGAACAATTTAATTTTAGTAAAGTATTTTAGAGTCCAAATAATAGGGGTTGTTTGTGTATCAGCGATTGCAATTTAGTCGTTTGACTGTAAATGGTCACGATATTCAATTTTATGTTGCGTGACGGGAATTTTACTCATTTGGATCTATTAGTACGTTAATTTTTTTTTTCTTAGTGTCCTTTTGTGAAATAGAAAAAGAAACTAGAAATTTTCAACTTATACATTGAATTACTTATCATGTGATGAACTTTACTTAAAATTCATCAATAACAATTCAGTTTAAATTCAAACACATATTCTTTAAGAATTCGGAATTCTTTATGTTGGTGTTTCGAGCCAGTTCAGTACAACTTACTGGAAAACACACAAAGGAAGACAGTAGAATTACAACCTTCACCTATAACAAAACAAACAAACATTTGCTATATGTACACAGAATATTAGGTTAGTAATAAGTAATATTTTGTGTTTTTTATTGTTTTAGTGGGAAACGGAGTGTCTTAACACTAGGTTCCCTCTGCCTTTCCTTTTGTGTGCGGGATCCAGCGTGGGATACAACATGGGCGTTAATTTATGATTTAATTTTGTTATGTTTAATATATTTAAATAAAGGACTAACCATAAATATTAACATACTTAAATCATTTAAAGGACGAGGGACTTTGTGGGGAAAGACATTATATAAGGGTCGAATTAACTTAGGACAACAGAAAAAGATGTGGAAAGGAGAACCGTCATCCAGGCTACATTCACATAGGTCTGAATGATCCCTGACCCTGATCTTGGCCATATGCACAAGAGAATACTTGGCGCTATCAAGCTATACCTAGATCACAAAATCTAAAATACTACGGAAATCATCTACTTGAAGAAATAAATTCAACTTGTCATCAGTCATTACAGTAGTTGATGACGTAGAAGCAAATCAATTTCGATCAATGTTGACAGGAATGTGCAAACAAACTCGTTCTCAAAACTTAATTGAGTTAATAATTCAGAACACACTAAATATATTTCGTAACAATCAATTGTGATTAAAATTTGCTAAATTGTAAAGTAAATTATTAATGTTCTCATTGTGATAGTTGGATAGCATGTACACGTAATTAATGGTCGTGGGTTCGATTTCCACTGGCAAGAATGATTTTATTTAAATTATTTTAATTTGCTATGATACTATATCGCGGTGTTAGAGTTTGAGAAGCGTAATGCGCAATGTCTCGAAATCGGAAGAGAAAGAGAGAACGACATGTCTTAGAATTCCGTTCTCTCTCCCTTTGCCTGGAAAAGCATGAATGTAAAATTTGTAGTATCATTAGATCTAGTGCAAATTTTCAAGTGAATCGGACGATAAGAAATAAGGTCATAATAGCGCTGCACGATTTTCTAAGAGGCCAGTCGTAGTGCAGGCGCACAAGCGTGTTACTTACTGTAAATGCGACAGGTTGTGAGTTCGATTCCCACTCCATGAAATGAAATATTTAATATTTTCATTGCTTCGCTCTAGTGTCGAGGCATAGCACGGCGTGGAGTTTCGCCTCTCACCACGCAATGCATATAGAATTCGGCGGAAAATGGAGAGCGGAAGGTCATAACACTAGGGTCCCTCTGCCTACCCTGCTAGATACGAAATACAGCGCGAAAAAAAGCAACTTTTAACCGGATTAATCGCGTATATTACTAATATACGCGATTAATCCGGTTAAAATAGTTTCATTTAAAATGTGTAATAATCGTGAAAATCAAAGAACTTATTATGAAAAAAAGAATTTTCTAATATTCATAAGTACAGATACAAATGAAACTAATGACAACGTGTTAAAGACGGAAATGAGATTTGCTTACAAACATCAAATTATAGAAACCGATATTTCTAAATAGTCGCCATTCACAAACATTTTTTAAAATTATAATATATTGTCACAAAGTCACTCCCCCACTGTTATAATATTATAGCCTGTAACTGAAGTGCCCTCGACACTTGTCGTAGCGGTGGTGTCGAAAGACGAGTGGTGGTAATGTTTACATTGATATTTAAAGGTTTTCTAGAAATGATATTAATAAGGTTTATTTAAAAGAAAATGAAGTAGGATGAACGTTAACTTTTTATTTTAATTCAAATAGTTTTTATTCGCCAAATCAATAAAATAGGAATTTTTTTAGCTGTAACTTTTGCAGGGTAGACAGAGGGAACCTTGTATTAAAACACTTCGTTCTCGTTGTCCCGGATCTCAACGCCGCGTTTTTCTTCGTTATCAGAGCGAGGAAATGAAAATATTAAATACTTCGATTCCTCGAGTGAGAATCGAACTCTCAGTCTGTGGCGTTTACAGTCGCACGCTTTAAAATATATACAAAAATATAAAAATATCACAACATTAATATACATTATAAAATTATAAAAACGCCCCTTTATAAGAATTAAATTTTGTATCTTTAGCAGCACCGTCGCTTATCGAATCGTAGTGTTAAACGACAAGTAGCGGTGGAGTTTTACATGGATCTAAAACACAACTGGAAATTCTTTTAATATAGTATTAAAATAAATGTCTATATTAACTAAATTACAGATATATTTAAAGGAAATTCCTTTTTTAATAATATAAAAAAATTGACAATTTGTTTAATAAGCTCCTACAGATATGTACGACTAATTCTATATTTGTACCTACCTATTTACGAGTTTTACTCGAAGATTTCATAATCACAAATAGGCAGAGGGAACCTAGTGTTAAGACACTCTCTTCCCTATTTTCCGCCGAATTCTGAAAGAATTACATATTGAGTGGAGGAGCTCAACGCCGCTCTTTGCCTTGACACCAGAGCGAAGAAATGAAAATATTAAATGTTTCATTTCTTCGAGAGAGAATCGACCTTACAACCTGTCGGGCCACGGCTGGCCTCAGTCGCAATATTTTAAATATTTTTCTACATATCTAAATACAACAGCAAAACTGTTATCTTTTACGAATATTTTATGGACCTATAGAGTTACTTCTAGGCAATCTACAATAAAATCTAAAAGTTATAAAGCGAACCACGATATGTCATGTGACAGCGCCACCGACACCGACATGGGGAGGGCATTCATTCATATTTTTGATGCGGTCTAGTGCTTACAGAGAATAATAATCATATATAATACCTACGTACGTACCTACCTTTCTGTATGTATATACTATGAGATTATACGTTTACAGGATATATGAATAGGTTGTCTAAAGACTAAATTTCAATAATTGTTTTAATTGAAAATATGTTAATAGTATGTAAAGTAATATTTTTTTTTTTGAAAAATGTTTTAAAAATAATAAAAAAAATCCATACATAGAACAAAGCCTCATTAAAAATAAATTCAATTTGGTCTCCTCAATGATGACATCAATATGTTGCAATAAATATTTTGCAAATTCCATTAAAAAATATATATGATTATACGTGAATTACTTCAACATATTATATTACATTTATATTTTCATTTCTTTGCTCTGGTGTCGAGGCAAAGCGCGGCGTTGAATTCCGCCACTCAGCACGCAATTCACACCTTCAGAATTCCGCGGAAAGTGGGGAATAGAGTGTCTTAACACGAGCTTCCCTCTGCCTACCCTGCTGTGTGCGGGATACAGCGTGAAGATGACTTCAACATACATTATAATTCAAAATTCAAAACTTCCCAACAACAATATCTAAATTGATATAAAAGGCACTCAATAAAAACCAGCCCCATCTCTCAGGACGTGTCCGTCTGTTACCTAGGTAGCAAACACGCTTCTAATTGCATCTGTACAAAAAGTCAAAATCGTGAAGTCTCCCACGAGACGTCGAGGGGAGGGAACGCTTGAGAACGGGTAACTTTTGTTTTTTTTTTACGTCGTCCAAAGGGGGATGACCGGCCGCTTTGTCCCTCTTTGTTCCTCTTATTTTAAATTTTCAAGTTTCTTTGCGTGTGTTTTTAATCTTAGTACGTGATATTTTGGTAGTGTGTAAGCTTTCTATTTTATTGTTTTATATTTTAATTTCTTTAATTTACATCTAATAATGTATATATGTATACCGATAGAGGGATTTTTAACATATTTATAACTCTTCCGGGACGGTAGTAAATGTTTTTTTATATTTAAAGATCAATCAGTTACTTCTAATGTTACATTAAAGTAAATGACAAAAAGTGGGGAACAGAGTGTCTTAACACTAAGTACCATCTGCTGTGTGCGAGAAGTGGATAAAAAAAAAGAACGTTTTCGTGTTGACCGTAGAGTCGTACTTAGCGCCGCGCATTGTCTTCTAAACAGACTAAGGAAATGAAAACATCTAGTCTAGCAATTTATCTTTTTACTAAATGAAAAATGAAAACTAAAAGGTGCACTAGCTACTTAAACATATTCCGGAAGCCGTTAAAGGCTTAGCAGCGTATAATGATAGCAATAGTATGAGAGCAGCCTTATTATAATAGAAAATCTAATAATAAAAGTTTTACTATTATAAGAAAAGTAACTGTTTAAATGGACGGCACAGTTAACTTTCTCCAGTTAATATTGTTTTACCTCAGCCAATATTGTCGGCGTTTGTTTACATTTCTATTACGGAGAGATTAAAGCAAAACAAATATGCAGATGGTACTGCAAATCGTGCTGACTGCTAATTACATTTTTAATATTAGATACAAAGGAAAATTAAAAAGTAACTTGTTTTTAAATAATGTTGATGTTTCTTATAATTATTGAAATTAAACACAATTTTGAAAATGTTCTTTTGTCATAAAATTGTTTTAACACGTTTTTTTTGCATATTTCGTATCTAAAACATTTAATGGCAAAATGTCAGATGAGAATCAAGTTCTGCACCATTTTAACACAGTCGAAGTAATTCATAGATAAATCAAAGAAGCCCATTGGTTTTAAACAGTTCATAAACAATTTAACATGTAACTATTTCAGGTTAACTTATTTTATTACGTATTTTTAAATATAAATAGTCCTTTCCCCTAAGTACAATAGTAAATGTATCAAAATCTGCTCATATGTATATGTATATATATAATTAGCGACCAGCTTGAGGCTTCATCAGCTTAAAAGTGATATAACTTTTTTTTTATTTTTGAACCGATTGAAATAAAACAAACACTAAATGTTAAGGGTTATATCATTCATATATAGACTGCGATGAGTTACATTTTTATATGAATAGATAAAAAAAATTGGCATCTTTTTATATAAAAAAAACCAGTTAAGCGCGAGTCGAACTTGTCCCCCGATAATTCCGTACAATTATTGGAGGTCTCAAGCTTTTTCTGAAATTCAAGCTTAGCTTAGCCAGAGTTCTTTCATCTGATACCTCACTTGAACTAGCGGCTTTAATAGCAAATTTTGCCCCCCTTTTAAGGCTATTACTTTTTTGTATTTAACCACAAATGTATAGTTTTCATTTTTTTCCTGAACTAGTACTAATAACTCTATTTGTAGATGTTAGCTTTCATAATTCTAGGTTTTTAGGTATTCCAAATTTCATAATTCTAGGTCAACCGGAAGTATCATATTAATTTGGATTCCCTTTATAGAGTCGAAATACGCGTTTTTTGCAATATGAACGGCCATATCTTTTTTTAAGTAAATGTAGACATACCATTTTTTTAGCTTTTATGAGGATAAATGCTCTTGACAGGCAGACAGACGGACAACAAAGTGATCTTATAAGGTTCCTTTTTTCCTTAAAAGATACAGAACCCTACAAACAAAATTATTAGTAAAATTTTGCTATATACTCGTACTCAAGTGAAAAAATATACACAGGTATGTTTGTTTATTTTAGAAACAATAAGTTATTTTAATTAAACTTACGCAATCATTAGGATTATTCTTTAAAAATGATTAACTTTTAAAATAGGCAGAATTCAAATAGACTTGTCTAGGTTGCTATTTAGTTAAAAGCTAAAACTAGAACGAACGCGCTAAATAAAACCTGGATCAATAGAGGAATTGAGTGACGTAACATATTATTATTCTGTTTTGCTTAATATACTTTATGACGATAATTTTAACTAATATTTACTAAGACTACTAATATATGAGGGCAGTCGTGGCACAGGAGCACAAACGTGTGACTCTAAACGTAACAGTTCGTAGGTTAGATTCCCATTCGAGGAAATTAAATATTAAATATTTCCATTTCCTTCCTTTGGCAAAACGAGGCGTTAAGTGCCGCCGCTCAACACACAATGCCTCCAGAATTCGGCGGAATGTGAGGTATGGAAGTGTCTTAATGGGAACGGACTGTCTTCCCATCATCATCAACTAAGATTAAAAGAACGTAGTGGTAACAACAGCTGAACATTTCAACGCTCTATTCGTTATTATAAATTTAATTTAGCGCTTCATATAATTTATTATTTTTCTTTCTATCATTTTCTCTTCAGAAGATTTGCAGCTGCAGGTACCTTGAAGCATAAAATAATAGTGTAAATACAAAGTCGGTGAACGAGGTCGGTGTGGTACAGGGGCACAAGTGTGTAACGCGAAGGCTGTGAGTTTGATCCCCACTTGGGGAAAGGAATTAATATTTTCATTTCTTCGCTCTCAAACCAAGCCAAAAACCCGGCGTTGAGTTCCGCCAATCAACATGCAATGCCTCGAAAAGTTCGGTGATATTTGGTTTCCACAAGGTGCCCACTGCCTACCCTGCTATGCACAGGATACAGCGTGAAGCTGATTTACTCATATAAATTACATAAAATTACACAAGTGTTTGATAAGCAATCTATTGAGCGTTGCAACCCTCTCATATCGACCGCGCTATGCGGGTGTTATCGACAATGTATCGACTGACAGCCACCACCCACCCCAGGACTATGCTGATAATGACATCCTAAAATAGCTCTTCTTCCAAAGCATTACGTTACACGCGTCAGGAACAGGTACCATAGGTACCTACTGGTATCTATGAAGGTACGCCCCGATCGATGGTCGATGGAAATGTACCAACACGAAAAGGCAATTAACCACCTTCCTTCGTTTACCCGTATTCTGTGACCTAATTGAAATCATCCGCATGACATATTTGTAATTTGAATGATAAACGTCTGGTTCTGGAGATTGGTGAAGTAATTCTGTACTACAGTAATAATTTAGTAGTACAGTACTTTGTAGCAACTATGAAAAAGATTTCATCTGTAAAGCATAAAATATATACGCAATAAATTAAACCGATATATTAATAACAAGGAGGTGGAGGTAATTCTAGACCAATCGTGGGGCATAAGCGTGTGACTGGAAACGTGACAGTTGTGGGTTTGATTCTCACTCGAGGAAATGAAATATTTAATATTTTCATTTTCAGGTTGCCTCTCCCTACCCTGTTATATGGGGGAAACAACATGAAGCTAAAAAAGCATTATATTGATTTGACTGCTTAGTGTAATTTATACATATTAAATGATGATACAAATAAATTACTAGTAATATAAGAAATATCTATGTGTTTTGTACTATAAAAGTCACATTATATTTAAATATATGAAAGAAAGACCGACTTTTATTAATACTTATTTGAGTGTTTAATTGTCATATTTCTATTAAATTTAGAAATATGGCAATTGAACACTCAAATCAAATACATATATTTATATATGCTAGCGTAAAACAAAAACATTACATAAAAATGTACCAGATTTCAAAGAAGTTAGTATTGTAATTGTCTATAGATCGTGCATATGTATATAGCTAAACGAAACGATTTTTTTTGAGTAACGACACCAGTTTTAGGAATACGTAAAAACATATAATTCAAGGGAATTATGTAAGGACTTTATTATTAAATATTTAAAATTAACTTAAGGCATGTTAATATAATGGTTGAATAAAAATTCAGTCGTAAAGACATTAGCATAGATATTAGAGTTTGCTGATAAATCCATCACAATTGCTAAGACCATTAGGTACAGTGAATAGGGACTGTATTACATGAATACTTTATTGGCACTTGGCACTTTATTGAGATATCTAAATTCTTTTTATTTATCAACATTCTACATATCTTAAAAAATATGTATAATTAATTTAAATTGTAAAATATTAAAATTTTTAGTCAATTTTACAAATTGTTTATTCGTGCTAAGCTTTTCAATTATTGTAACATTTTAAATTTAATATTGTTATGTATATTGACAGTAAGCGCTGAAGGTCCACCAAACATCTGTGGGTAATCCATAGAGTCTCGAAGGTGGTCATTTGAAAGGTTGCCACCTCGGGCACACACCTGCACGAGAGACATTCTCGACACGGCAACAGCCGAACTTATCGCTATGCGCTGACGCAACCCAAACAGGATCCACCTCCCAACAAAAAGTTCCACGGCCACTATTTCGAAACTCGTGCGCACCTAAATAGAGAAAGGCATCTATGTGCTTGTACATCATTTGTAGCTCCGCTAGTCGCAACCCACGGGGTACGGGGTGAATGCCCTTAACGTCCTCCGTCCTCCTCAGCAGTAGCGCCCTCCCGTTCTAGCGTGCGAGAATCCCTCTTCTTTTGACTTTGAAAAGAGGGCACGTAATCATTGGCTGCAACTAATACTGTGCTCTACGCTGATGTTAATAAGGAAAGTTTTCGATTGCAGGAATACTTACTGTGTTCGGTTAAGGGTGTGTGCGCACGCGCATTGCGTTTGTATTCAAATGAGGACAGTGCGTTCCGCGCCGGAGAGCACTATGATTGTACTTTTTTAGTCCGTAAGCCGTAATCAGCTACAAGGAAATGAGCATCCTTAGGGGTAGCGGCTACGTTATTGAGGACAACATCTCGTTAATATATGGCAATTAAGAGCCATCAGACGCAACACGTATGGGACATGTGCTGGACCGACTGTCGCTTTTAACGCTGGCAACTTTATAGTTTCCTTGTGTGTGTTTATTGTTTTGCAATCTACATCTCTATCGTAAAATTTTATGATTATTAAATAATAATTTCTTTAAAATTATACTGTTTAAGTAACCGTTTTATGCTTAATAATAATTTACTATGTTTAATATGTAGTATTAAACATATTGCGGCAATGAATAATTGAATATTTCAGCTTATATAATGTTGAATCATAATTGATTTTGATGTTTATCATCTATTTCTGTTTGAGTACATTAATATAAACACAATACATTTATAATAGAAGAAATTGCATCATGAATTAGAAAAAAAAATGCACAAAGTTTGATTGTAAACGCAACTGGTTGTGGGTTCGATCCCCTTTCGAGGAAATGAAATATTTATTTACATTTATATTTTTATTTCTTCTAAAAATCAATTTTATTGCCAATCGTGGCACAAAAGCATAACGACAGGTTGTGAGTTCGATTCCCTCTCGAAGGAAATAAAATATATAATATTTTCATTTCGTCCCTCTGATAACGAATATCGCAGGGTTCAGTTTTGCCACTCAACACGCAATGCTTTCAGAAATCGGTGGAAAATGGGAAACGGAAAAGTCTTAATATGAACAGCAGGTCTTAACACGTTCCAGGTCTTAAATTTCCAGGTTCCCCCTGCCTAAACTGCTATGTGCGGGATACAGCATGACGCTGATGAAGCTGAAAAAAATACTAATAAATAAACTGTCTTGGTTGGTTATTATCTACGGCCGCGGTGGTAATTACGCTAGCACTGCAATCTAAATCACTAACTACTGAATTAACAGACTATCCAACTATACATTTTAGAATTTTTTTAAAATTTTAATTCATCAATTGGAAAAACTTAAATTTGTAAAAAACTTAAATTATTAAATATTTATGTATTTCAATAATAATCGATACATTTACCGGCATATCTACAAAAAAAAGAATCTTTAAAATATACATAAATCAGCTTCACGCTGCATCCCGCACACAGCAAGGTAGGCAGAGGGAACCTAGTATTAAGACACTCCGTTCCCCACTTTCTGCCGAATTCTGGAGGCATTAAGTGTTGAGTGGCAGCATTCAACGCCGCGCTTTGCCTCGACACCAGAGCGAAAAAATGGAAATATAAATTTAAGTAAATATTTCATCTTCTCCAGTGGGAATCGAACCGACAACCGACTGGTTTTGCAGTCACACTTTGTGCCCCTGCGCCACGACTGGCCTCGATAATATAATTTAATCTTAAATTATAATTAAATCCATACGTACCTCTGTACTAACAAAATGAATTAGTTCTCTGTCTAGAATACATTAAAATAAGTAAAGAGCAAGGTGCTATCCATTTTATCTTAGAGTATCCTGTTGATTAAGATAAATTTGTAGATAAAAGAAATAACCCGCTACTCGGATATGATTCTGTGATAAAGATCATTATCATTTATTTTCCTAAAAATGCGATGAGATTTAAATAAAAGTACAGTTATTTAATTACCTCAGAATATTGTGCATATACATATGATTTTTACAGTAAATTTTGAATTTAATGTCAGTATACAATAAATAAATCAGCTTCACGCTGTATCCCGCACACAGCTCGGTAGGTAGAGGGAACCTAGTGTTAATACACTCTTTTCCTCACTTTCTGCCGAATTCTGGAGGCATAGCGTGTTGAGTAGCAGAACTCAACGCCGCGCTTTGCCTCGACACCAGAGCGAAGAAATGGAAATATAAATTTAAGTAAATATTTCATCCCTTCGAGTGGGGATCGAACCCACAACCAGTCGGTTTTACAGTCACACTTTGAGCCCCTGCTCTACGACTGGCCTCAATACAATAAATAAATTTCTATTGTAATAATTAAAAATGGTTTTCTTATGGGAAACCTTCTTTGCAATATTTATAATATTTGTATGATATTTTCATAATCTAAAAGGTTATTAACATCTAAAGATATATTACACCTTATATTCAAAATCAGTTGAGGCCAGTCGTGGTGCAGGGGCACAAGAGTGCAGATGTTAACGTGACGGATAGTGGGTTCTATGCCCACTCCAGGAAATTAAATATATATATAATATTTTAGTTTTCTTGCTCTAGTAACGAGGCATAGCGCGGTTTTGAGTTCCGCCATTCAATACGTAGTCCCTGCAGTATTCGGCAAAAAATAGGGAATGGAAGTAGCTCAATAAGAGCGACGTATTCAAACTAGGTTCCCAGGTCCCCTTTAACCTACTGTGCTACAGTGTAAAGCTAAAAAAATATAATAAAAATCAAAAGCCATTGCACTATTTGTTGTGTTTTTGTAAATATCAGTAACTGTTATTCTATGGTTTCTTCGTTTTTACTGCAATAAAGTACTATTATATATCAAAGTAACGAGAGCATACAGCTGCATAGTGCAGTAGTAGCTAGTAGGTATGACATGCGCATACTGTCACTGTCAATATTGTTTTTTATTAGGAATGCAACGGCACCGCGTCCAATGAATCAACGCTAAGCTGACATTGAAATCTGTCCCGCGTACCGGTTGGCGAAATACAAGCGATTTTTGATCTTATTTACATTTTAGTATTATATATAAATGTTAATTAAACCTTGTATAGTAATATTACTGCTACGGAAGTAACACCTTGGATTGTATTTTTTTGTTTTATGTAACTTTATTTCAGCTTCACGCTGTATCACCGCACACAGCAGGGTAGGCAGAGGGAACCTAGTGTTAAGACACTCCGTTCCCCATTTTCTGCCGAATTCTGGAGGCATTGCGTGTTGAGTGGCAGAACTCAACGCCGCGCTTCGCCTCGACACCAGAGCAAAGAAATGGAAATATACATTTAAGTAAATAAAAAAAGGAAATGAAAAAAGGAGATGAAAATAAAAAAGGAAAATAAAAGAGATGAAAATCTCCTCGAGTGGGGATCGAACCCACAACCAGTCAGTTTTACAGTCACACTTTGCGCCCCTGCGCCTGCGCCTGCGGAAATTGGGGAACGGCGTGTCTTAACACTAGGTTCCCATCTAGGCAGAATACCTACCCTGCTGTATGCGGGATACAGTGTGAAGCTGATTTATTTATTTTTAATTCACTGACGTTTTGCTTACGTACCTATGACGTTATTCATTATTAGATATACCCTACAGTTGAAGGTCATTGTTTTTTTTTCTTTACAATTTAAAACAGAATATGTTTTTCCAAGTAAAGCTTACATAACAAAACTGTTAGCGTTTTATAAGTATAGCTTTTAGATAATTAATTATATGTCTTGTGTAACAATATGATTGTAATTAACCAGATCAAGAAATAAATCACATATAGTAGATACTAGAACTCTACAAATAAATGATTAAGTTTCATAATATATTGTCATCTTTTGCCTAGAACGCTTTAAGAGTTTTATAAGTATGTATGACAGTTAGTAGATATAATTAGCAGTTTTATGATTAACTTTATTGAAATCACTTGTTTTGTTGTATTTAATTAAAAAAAAATATATGGCAATATATTTATTTATTGTAAAATGTAACGTGTCTAATAATTTTCATTATTATTTAGATGAAACTACAAAAAATTATATAGTCATACGTAAAAATCATACATACAAAACTTTTTTACATAATAGACTCTAATCTATTTACATAATAGACTCTAGTCACTCTCACTATATCAATTTAAAAAAAATACAGATTTTTTTTGTTCATTAATAGAAAGAAAAACAACAATCCGTGTTCAATAATAGTCAATGTCAACCAAATTTGTTTATATTAAAGTAAATATTTGTAATATTTAAATAGGATATTAAATATTTATATATTTTAAATTATGTGCATATACATATATAATATATACATGTATTTTCAGCTTATCCAGTAGCAGATCAAAGCACAGGCTATATGTAGGCATCGTGACTTGCAGGCACCCCTATGTACTGAGATTTAGAGCATGTAGAGTTAAGAACTTGGCTCTACATAAAATCTGTTTTTTTTTTTTTTAAATAATATTCGCCTGCGAGCACTTTAGTGCGATGGCTTGCACGGCTACGCATCGGGATTTCATTTGTTTTTGTGCGGTTGTAAGATTGCATGTAGCAAGATGAGAATGTCAAGAAAAATTTACGGAGAGTCTAGAATGGACCGGATTCGGAAAAAGTTGATTTAGGGGAAGTATTTATACTCCTCCTAATGTAGTAAGCGCCAGTAAGTGATTGTGTAATAACACTACCTTGCTTACCAAATTTTAGCATTCTAACGTAGAAATTGGAGAAAGTCATGCAAACTTCCATCCCCTGTTAAAGGTTAAAATTTTAAAGGTTTTTAATATATTTTTTTTGTTTTTTAATTTCTTTTGTTTTTGTACTAACATTAATTTTGATGATCATCACTCAGTCGATGACGAAATTGAGGGACTTTATATATTAACAGTCTACATTATAAGAGCTATGCAATCGAAACTTAATACATTGACATTATCCACAAAATGTAGTTGATCTGGTATAACTGAAACTCAAGTTATGGGGGTTTCAAAAAACGACGAAGCATTTCGAAAGAGGATAGGCAGTGCCGCCTTGCGGTTTGCTTAGCTCGTCTTGGCGTCGCCACTACTGTGGACCCAGACATAGATGTTACCCTATATTACATATTTTATACATTTACAAAAGAGTTATTTTTTCAGCTTATTATATAAATAGAATAAGTCGAAACAACAATTGACAAATAATTATTATAACGAAGAATTTATTAATAATATAATTACGGCTAATTCCAGAACCACGATGTAACAAAAAAAAACCTTTGTTTTCAGTGTATATCATCGCGCTTACTCCAAAGGTAACATTTATCCCAATTTATTATATACATACAACACTTACTTTTAGTAACTAGAGTTCAATAACAATAAAATTATGATGAGATTTTTTAAACATTTTTTAAAGTGTTATTTCATACTTAGAAAAGAAAAATACTTATTTAGAAACGTATAAAAATTCTGGTCGGTTTCCAGGAGGCGCGGGTTCGAGTCCCGCTGCGTTCAAATTTCTATACGTTTCTAAATAAGTATTTATGATGAGATTTTCCTAAAAAATACATAAGTAGTACATTTTAATAAACAATTTCAATGTTTGTTTTGTTATTTGTAATTTTAGCAAACATCCATGTGTTTAATACGTATGGATGGTTGCTAAAATTATAAATTAAAAAATGAAATTCAATTAATAGAATTTAATAAATATCTAATAATTTTACTCAATAATAATAACTTACGTTTAGTTTTTTTTAATAACATAGTAGTTTTCGAGATTTATAAATGGATTGAAGCAAGCCTAAAGTGACAGATTCGTTTTCTCAATACATTATATATATTATGTTTATTGGTATTTAGAATTAGGTAAAGGTCACGCTTTTCGTGGATTATTCCACCGCACATTAAGGATTCCTTTTTTTCTAATTACTTTTTTTTCAATTTTTTTTCAGCTTTACGCTGTATCCCGCACACAGCAGGGTACGCAGAGAGAACCTAGTGTTAAGACACTCCGTTCCCCACTTTCTGTCGAATTCTGGAGGCATTGCGCGTTGAGTGGCAGAACTCAACGCCGCGCTTAACCTCGAACAGAGCGAAGAAATGGAAATTAAAATTTAAGTAAATATTTCATCTCCTCGAGTGGGGATCGAACCCACAACCAGTCGGTTTTACAGTCACACCTAGTGCCGCTGCGCCACGACTGGCCTCAGTTCTAATTACTTATTTTTTTATAAGTTACTAACAATTCCAGAGATAAAAATCCCACTTTTCTCCAAGACAAAATCTGGCAACGCTGATATCAAAGCACGTAAAGCGGAGCGTCTCCTGCGCCGTGCGTGGTTCAATAAAATATTTCTTTTTACGTCTCCCTCGTGTACGGAGCGATTGCGCAAGGTGCATTCCGTGTTTACGCCTTTCGGGCAGTACCCCCAGCTTTGAGGAAGTCGAAAACGTGTTTCGCCTATTATCAGTCCACTCAAGTTCAATATCGACTACTATATCACAGTTTTCGAGACACGAATGAGAAATTTTCGGTTTCTATTTGGATTTTATTGTAATATCTCGTTTATCCAGTCGTGTTGTAGAGGCACAGGTGTGTGACTGTTAATGCCACAGGCTGTAGGTTCAATATCCATTGGAGGAAATTAAATATTTTATATTTCCTTTATTGTGCTCTGGTGTCAAGACAAAGCGCAAGTTGATTCCTCCAACCAACACGCAATGCCTCCAGAAATCGGCGAAAAGTGGGTAACAGAGTGTCTTAACACTAGCCTTTCTCTGCCTACCCTGTTACACGCAGGATACAGAGTGAAGCTGAAAAAAAACTCGTTTATCTTACAAATTGCTTAAAAATATTCACATCAATACATTTTTCTACAAAAATGGAAATATATTTTACTTACAAACTTGCAGGATTGAATCAATACAAGACTGATAATGGGGAGAATGATAAATTAGTGAACAGTAAGGTACAGTGCAATTGAAAAGAAATATTTAATTTAACATAACCTAAACAAAAATATATATTATAAATAAAACAAGATATTTTCCCATTAACCAGATTACCTATTAATTCTAAGTATTCATTATTTTGATTTATAATCGAATTTCATACTTAACACCACCAAATTATGAGCAGCCATTTTTTGCTATCTCACTTTGAAGCTCGAAACTCTGATCGGACTGTATAATTACTTCCGTTATAGCTTTCGAACGTTTTAAAGCATGCTCATAGAGTTACAAATCAATAATATCAATAGTAGGTATTGGACTATCTTTACGTGAAATGGTTGCTTGTTTTCTTATATTTTTATAAGAGTACCATTATCGTATATCGAATCTTAGTTGGAGAAACATTTATTATAATTATGAAGATAAAAATAAATCAGCTTCACGCTGTATCCCGCACAAAGCAGGGCAGGCAGAGGGCACCTAGTGTTAAGACACTCCGTTCCCCACTTTCTGCCGAATTCTGGAGGTATTGCGTGTTCAGTGGCAGAACTCAACGCAGCGCTTAACCTCGATACCAGAGCGAAGAAATGGAAATATAAATTTAAGTAAATATTTCATCTCCTCGAGTGGATCGAACCCACAACCAGTCGGTTTTACGGTCACACCTCGTGCCGCTGCGCCACGACTGGCATATGAAGATCTTTCTTTTAATTGATATTTTTAAAAATAAAAAAACTAAAATATAATTCTATATACATTATAACACCACAAAAGACGAACAAACATATTTATCTATTGTATAAAACATTCAATATTGAAGTAGTATCAGCGTCTACTTTTGCTTTTTTGTTTCGTCAAAGTCTCGTCCGCCACTGTCACGAACTAGACCACGATGTGCTCCACGTAATATGCATTACAAGTGAAAACCGCGAAAGTCTAGTTTTTTTTTTTATTTTTGCTATTCTCTAGAAGAATAGGGTACAATAGATATTGCAAATAATTGGGAACCTTCAAAAAATCTACTTATATTAAATACAACAGCAACATTCTTTTATTTTGCTACATTATGAAAATGAGTTTACAACTAAAATCAATCATGTCTGATGTCTGTGAAACAGCAGGTATCGGCCTCAATTCACCCCACTGTCAATGCAGTTTCCATTTGCAATCAGAATTCACAAAAACTTGTGAACGGGGCTACGAGCGGGCTGCGATATCGACTATCTTAGCAAATAACCAATATAAGATGAGCTGTGATATCTGTTAACGTTCCCCCCTACTTCCCTCATTTTTGAACTAGGGGGGGGGGGAGGTGTGGAGGCCATTCCACCTGGTGTGGATTTAATGACACATTGTTGGTCGGAGACGGAAAACGGTTAAAAGTATTGAGGAGTTCTTGCGATGTGCTGTGCGCTTGCACACCGTTATCCTATTTCCTCCCTCTCAGTTTGAAGCCAGTTATTATCATGTTTTAGCGAACACACGCTCACACATCGTCTTTAGAAATTAAGCATAATGAGACTTCGCGCCTTTGCAACTGTAAAAGCTTAGTGACTTCACGTTTTGTGTGCCAGATATGGCACGAATATGTGTAAATAGTAATTACTTCCTGAATAATATATATATATATATATATATATATATATATATATATATATATATATGTATATGTAATATGAAAATATTATAAAACAAATTCAATATTTTATTTTAATTCAGAGTTTCCCCTTGCGTTCACGATTGATATAATCCAAATAATTTTAGAAAATCAATAACTTGTTGTCTTAGGATTTAGATGAAATTCAGCATATAGATCCACATACAAATCAACGCTAAGGAAATTGTGTAAAATACTAAAGCTAATTTTATATAGCATTAACAGCCAAAATTAAAATAAATCAGCTTCACGCTGTATTTCGTTCACAGCGGGGTAGGCAGAGGGAACCTAGTGAAAGACACTCCGTTCCCCACTTTCTGTCGAATTCTGGAGGCATTGCGTGTTAAGTGGCAGAACTCAACGCCGCACTTTGCCTCGACACCAGAGCGAAACAATGGAAATAAAAATTTAAGTAAATATTTCATCTCCTCGAATGGGGATCGAACCCACAGCCAGTCGGTTTTACAGTCACACTTCGTGCTGCTGCTCCACGATCAGCCTCAGTGTCGTGGTTAAACGCGACAGGTTTTCTGAATGACTTAACATTAGGTTCCCAGGTTCCCTTTGCTGACACTGCTGTGTAAGCAAATGGATACAGCGTGCAATGGGATACAGCGTGTCGCAAGAAAAACGGCCAAGTCTGTCACGGAGGATTCCGTGCCATTTTCATGATTGACCCTACAATTTGTGACCTACAACGGGAACGTGACTTATTATTGTTGACAAATTTAAATTTGCGGATAAACTCATTTTACATGAGATGAACTACAAATACAAGTTTATAATATATTTTTTTCTATACATCATAAAAAAATAAAACTATGAAATATCATTTATAGATTTTTCTGTGTTTATATTATTAGTTCTGACTTCTTGTCAAATTTCATAATTGTAGTTCCCCGGAAAATTCCCTATAGATTTCGATTACATGGCGAATTTCATGCAAAATGCAGCAAAAACGCTGCATAAACGCTCGTATCTTTTATTGCCTTGACATCTCCCAATAGACTAGATCTGGTGAATATTGATATTACTTTTAACGTGATACCTCTACGCTTCTATAAAAATTCTGTTTATTTATGCACGGAACTCAAAAAATCATCTCCTTCTAAAACAACTTAATTAAAATTAAACATTTAAAAATGTATAATAGAATTGTAAGTAAGTAGATTCTACAACGAATTCTCAAAAGGCAACTAACAACAAAACATGCTCGCGCATTAATAGAAAGCCTTAACCCTTCTTTAAAAATTACACAAATGCGGCAGTACTACTTACACTTCGTAGGAAAACTATAAAATGCATACACGGACGTTTCCAATGGAGAGCGGGTGATGAGACGGGGGCGTAGCGGGGGTGCGGGGAGGGGAGGGGGAGGCGGGGAGGGGCCAGTCGACACACTTTCTGAAGGGCTCTAAAACCACGGCTTTTGTGGCCACCTTTATGAGCCATCTATTCGTGGACCTTTGATTTATCACAAACAGTTAAGACCAGTTTTTGTATATATGTATAATATATTCTGTGTTTCCTTCCACATTTTAGATACTCACCAAAAGATAGAGGCAAATTATAATAGGTATGTTGAAGATATATTTATGCGTTATCGTTTTTTTTTTCTTCTACTGCACATTCCTGTGATTTAAAATAATTTAGTCATTATTATATACTATTTGGTAAGTAAAAGAAAGCACAGGTATCGATTTTAATATAACACTTTAAAAATTACAAAATCGTTCTAAATATACCAATATCTTAGCAAAAAAAAAGTCCTGAATCAAAAAATGACACTAAAATAAAACTACAGGTCAAAAAACTTCTGCCCCAAAATATTTCAAGCTTTTATGATATTTTTTTTCTATCCTATTACATTAATAATGATAGTAAATCTTTTTGCTTTTCTGATAAGTTATTTGAATAAATCTTAGGAAAATATTCAAATCTGATATTTGATAAATCATTTATGTCAAAGATTTTTGTGAGATATATTTTTTAATGTTCATATCGTTTGATTAAATTGTATTATAAGTGAAGTTAGTGATATATAAAGCTAGATGTTATGATATATAAATGATATGATATTTAATATTTTCTTTTGCCCTGATGTCGAGGCAAAGCGAGGCGTAGAGTTCTGTCACGCAACACGCATTGCTTCCAGAGTTCGACGGAAATTGAGGAGCGGAGTGTCTTAACACTAGGCTGCAAACCCTACGGGAGAAAGCGTGAAGCTGAAAAAAAAACCACTGTCATCTTTATAATAGAATTCTTGGTATCCAGCAATAATGTATTTGCTTTGATCTCTAACCGTACAACGCATTTCACTTAGATGATAGAATTTTTTGTGGACATTTTTTCTCACGCACTTGTTTTTCCCTCAGTGCCTGATACCGAGAAAAGTAAGCTAAGCATATAAGGTATTCGTCTATTGTTTAAATATAGGTACCTACGTTTATTCTCCTGCATAATATCGTCTTGATAATATTCTCCTCTCGATAAGCGAAATACTAGGTTATATGCGATAATTATATATATTATGTCATTTCATTTATTGTAATCATAAAAAAATTGTTAAAAATAAGAAGAAAGAACAAAGAACTTGGTTTCTTTTACATCTAAAAAGAAGAATAAAACTATGTTTTCGAGCTCCTCTATTAAACAGAGTACTGAAAAAAATAGTAAAGTGGAGCTATATGATGAAAGAGCCACCACAACATCTGAAGTAAATGTGAAACAACATAGATACATGTTCCCATCAAAATAAAACATAAATCAGTTTCACGCTGTAACTTAGTGTTAGGACACTCCGTTCCCCATTTTCACCGAATTCAGGTGGCATTGCGTGTTGAAACCAGAGCGAAGAAATGTTTTCATATATAAATTTGAATAAATATTTTGTTTCTTCGAAGCGAAGTGAACCCACGAAGCACTTGTGCCCCTGCGCCACGTCTGGTCTCAAAGTTCCCGTCAATTACACTAAGCCCGACCATAGCTGTTAGAAGACAGGTGACTTTTTATTTTTTAAATATTAAGGACCTCATTAAGTTGATTCTCCGAATATTTTCGTGGTCATCTCTGTTAGTATGTTTTTATTTTTTATTTTTATGTTTTTTTGTTTTAAGTAACCTAAAATTTTTTAAGGTTCCTTTTAATTGAATTATCATAAAAATATTAATTTTGTATAGATGTAAATTGTAATAAGTATGGTTAATATTTTTAATTTTTAACGATTTTGTCCTTTTTATTTTTAAGGAAAAAAGGAACCCTTATACGATCACTTTGTTTGTTAACCGTCTGTCTGTCTGTCTGTCAAGAGCATTTATCTCAGGAATTTTTGAAGATATTGAGTTGAAATTCAACTATACTCAGATCTACGGTCTCTTGATTTTCTGACAAAATCGTATTCCTACATTTACTTTAAAAAAAGATGTGGCTGTTTATATTACGAAAAAATGCGAATTTCGACACTAGGAAAGGAATCAAAATTAATATGTGGGGTACTTTCGGTTGACCTAGAATTATTAAATTTAGCAGCTAGCATCTACACGTAGTACTAGTGTAGGAAAAAATGTGAGAACTATACATTTACAGATTATTTCTAAAATATAATAGCCTTATAAGCAGGGCAAAATTTGGTATTAAAGCCGCTAGTTTAAGTGAGGTATAAATCAGATAAAAGGGCTCTGGCTAAGCTAAGCTTAAATTTTAGGAAAAGCTTGAGACCTCCAATTTTTGTACTGAACCTTAGGCGGGCGAACCCAACTCGCGCTTGTCCTATTTTTAGAGTTCCGTACCTTTTTTTTTTAAAAAAAGGAAACTTTATAAGATCACTTTGTAATCCATCTGTCTGCCGTTTATATAGCAAAAAAAATGTATTTCGACACTATAAAGGGAATCAAAATTAATAGGGTACTTCCAGTTAAAATAGAATTATGAATTTACAGGTAGTATTAGTGTAGGAAAACATCTGAAGACTATATATTTGTAGTTAAATCCTAAAAAATAATAACCTCAAAAAGAAGGCAAAATTTAGTTTTAAAGCCGCTAGTTCAAGGTATCAGATGAAAGGGCTCTGGCCTAAAGCTCTAGCCTAAGTCTGAATTTAAATTTTTGTATGGAACCCTCGGTGGGCGAGCCCGACTCGTGGTTGTCCGATTTTTGTTTTGCCATACACGTAGACAGCTGACACACAGCAAGTAGCAAATCCTGGAGCCATTGGGTGTTGAGTGGCGTAATTCAACGAAGAAATGAAAATATTAAATATTTCAATTCCTTGAGTGGGGATCGAACCCACAACCAGTCGTGTTTATAATTACAGACTGGCCCCATTATTTATTGCGTATTGGAATAATTATTGTGAATATGAACGATCTCAACCAGACCTGATTTGCAGTTTACCCTGTGATAGGTACTGGTGCTCAGATACGGCCAATTAATTCACAACGCATAGAATAGGATCAAGGGCAACTTACAAATTAGTATGCAGTGAGGTTGTTGGATTTACTTTCTTTGTGTTGTTTATACTTTGAAAAAGAATACCGCACATATGTATATCTAAACAAGAACAATCAAAGCGAATTTACAACGGAGACGACAGATTCAAACAAAAAGAGTAAAAGGCTTTCATAATACAAGTAAATTTTATTCCTTTTTTTTCAACTGGACGCTGCGTCTAACATGTAGCACGGTAGGTTGTACGCCTAGTGCTTAGACACTCCGCTCAACGCTTTAAGGTGAATTATAAATAAATATTAATATATATAAACTATATTAATCCGAACGCATCTACTTTTGGGTTCGATCCACACTCGAGGAAATGAATTATTATTTATTAATATTTTCATTTCTTCCCTCTGGCAAGGCAAAAGCCCAGAGTTGAGTTTCGCCACTCAACACGCAAACATTTGGCGGAAAGTGAGGAACGGAGTGTCTTAATACTGGGTGCCCTCTGCTTACCCTGCTATATGCGGGATGCTGCGTGAAGCAAATTTTAATATACTCTACGAGTCATCACAACGGACAAACGATATGGCAGCACAATGTGAATTATTATCTACAGATATCTAGGTGTACACTAGGTCCAAATACAATATTATACTTGTCCTTACATTTATATACGTATATTATTGAAATCAAAATCACTGTCAGCAGAGTTCTGTAGGCATTACTTGTTGAGTGGCGGAACTAAGCGCCGCGCTTTGCCTCCGACACCAGAGCAAAAAAATTAAAATATAAATGTAAATAAGTATTTCACTTCCTCGAGTGGGGATCGAACCCACAATATTATTATTTCTGATTAATATGTTATTTGTAACAAGAAGATTTCAATTAAGGTATAGGCTTGAAAATCTTAATGTTACTTTAATAATAATGTTGTTTGAACGCCTTGACACGCGCCGGTGAGTTTATCGCTTTATTTCTGCGGTTTACTTTTCTTTAAAACAATTTAACATAAAAATGAAGAAAGGTAAATTAGTTTATACTTTACGTTCTATATAATATATTTTTTTGTAATTTATAGGAAGTGAATTTTATGATTATAGTAATTTTTGTAGGAAAAAAAAATAAATCTATCATTTGAAGTTAAGCTCACTGCAAAGTAGATGTGCTGACAGTTTTGTAAAATAAATTTTATAGTAAATATTACATTTTGATTGTACCTATTTATTATTAATACTTAACAAGTGCTTATATATAAAAAAAGTCTAAATCTATCTTTTTGTTTTCAGCTTCACGCAGTATCCCACATAGCAAGGTAGGCAGAAGAAACTGGAAATCTAGAGTTAAGACACTAGGTTCCCAATTAAGACACTTCCGTTTACCACTTTCCGCCAAACTCTTGACGTATTGTGTGTTGAGTTGCTGAATTCACGCTTTGCCTCATAGCGAAAAAAATTAAATATTAAATATTTCCTCGAGTGGGAATCAAACGCAGAACCTATCGAATTTTCAGTCACACGCACAAACACCTGCGCCACGACTGTCCTCAAAACTATTCAACATTAAACACACAAAAAAATATTATTAATAAATAAAACAAAAAGCAAGCACCATGTTGCATATACCTATAACATAAATGCAAAGTAGCAATCCTCAAACCTGCGTACTCCACGTGACGAGGGTTCCCCGAACCGCGGCGCATGACCCCGGCGCGGGCGCAGCGGCCAAGGCACGTAGTGTCGTTATTGTAATGCGTTGCGCAACCCGCCCCCTCTCGACCACTGCCCTCGGTCGAGTACTTCACAATTCAAGCCACCTTCTCGGTGGAATATCTTATAATGTTAAGATTGAATATTTTAATTTGTTTTTTTTTTCGGATTGACGCTGTATCCCGCATGGAACCGGGCAGGCAGAGGGAATTTAATGTTAAGACACTCCGTTTCTGTTTTTTTTTTCGAGACGTTGCGTGTTTAATGGCGGAACTCAACGTCGCGTTTTTTGTCTTGGTACAAGAGAGAAGCTCAAAAGCGTTTTTAATCGAAATGACATATGATAGTTTCAAAATTTGTTGACTTTCATAATTCTGTATCATCTTAGTATTAACTATCCAGTTTTAATCTTTTATGTGCACTTCTTTCTATAAACTTCAATTGGATTAAAACTTATTTACTTATTCGAAGTTGTTGTGAGCTACGTTTTAGGACATCGACTCGATTTTAGCATGTACAGACATTATAAACAGACATTTTAATAGCCTAGCATATTTCAAATATTTTATGTTTGTCTCTAACATATTTAAACCAAACATACTTAAACTGTAATAACATACAATAAACTAGGTTTTAATATTATTACTATTCACATATATTTGTTTAAATTAGAATTAAAATCATATGAACGTACTAAATGACGTCCATGTTTACTAAAAAAAAATATTGCTACTATCATAATAAATCACTAGATATATATAGATATGCAATCTATATAAAAAACTATAAAATATTTATCAATACAAGAAAAATATTAATTTAACGTCAATACTATTTAGAACTAGAGATGAAGCTCCACGCAAGGATGCGCAGGCGTCGTTTCTTTTTAGAAAGTGGCACGTGTCGGGGTTGTTCACCCTGCCCGATCCGGGTCACACCGCGCCCGCGCGCCTCTCGCAAGTACTAGTCCTTGATAAGGAAACCCCATTGACACCATAAGAGAACCGGGTCGACGGATAAGGCACTCCTTGTAAGATATATAGGCCGTGTAGTGACTCATATAGGTATTGCGAGTGTGAGATGTGATACGAGATGATAAGGGTATTTGGCGATATGATATCCACTTGAGGGTTTTTATCTATTGGTTACTAATTTTAAAATTCATACTACAGCATCTAGATATATAAAGTAAGATATATTTGCTATGTTTGGTTCTTATTTTTTTTTTCAGTTTTACGCTGTATTCTGCACATCGCAGGATAGGCAGAGGAAACCTTATGTTCAGACGCTCCGTTCCCCACTGTCTGCCGAATTTACAAAGGAATAGAGTGTTGAGTGTCGGAACTCAACGCCCCGCTTTTTTCTTCTTAAATTAAGATTTTAGAATTTTATTTTAAATAACAGTTCCAAATTTGTAAAGCTAATTGAAATATTTTTTATCTACCATACTGTGCCATTATGTTTAGTATTTACATATTTATCAAAATAATAAGTAGTTTAATTTAAGTAATTCAAAAACAAATATCAAACAACGTGCTATTTATTACCATATATATACAAATCAAATCAAATCAGCTTCACGCTGCATCCCGCACAGCAAGGTAGGCAGAGGGAACCTAGTATTAAGACACTCCGTTCCCCACTTTTTGCCGAATTCTGGAGGCATTGCGTGTTGAGTGGAAATATAAATTTAAGTAAATATTTCATCTCCTCGAGTAGGCATCGAACCCACAACCAGTGGGTTTTACAGTCACACCTCGTGCCGCTGCGCCACGAATGGCCTCAATATATATACAAGTCAATGTCAAATAGGTATATATCAAAATGCAACCTTGACTCTTTTTTTCATTAAAAGAACATTTAGCTCCTTACATTATTCTTTTAAGCCATACGAAGAATATCACGATTCGAAATCCGACGCCGTGTGCATTACGCGTTGTCATGTCAAGTGCGCACCGGTACGAGCACTCCAAACCACAACAATGGGTTTTATTTGTAAAATAAGCACAATCTGGTTATAAAGGAACATTGTCTAAAACTTGACGACGATGTACCTTTTGGAAGGGAACGTAAGCTTTTTATATAGTATTTTGAATGTTAATCAATATTAATATCTAAGACAATTTCTTTTAACCTAGCTCGTAGTTTTCTTTGTTTGTGTGTGTGTGTTTCTTTGTCTATTGCTTCTTTGCTCAGTTAATTATAAACAAAAAAAACCTTTTGAAACTATACTTATTAAACTCTAACAACAACTCAATTGTATAAAATAGTATTTTAATTATTTCATATACATATTTACCTACTATTCAAAATTCGTTATTGTAAGACTAGATGCCAACATAAATATTATAATTAATTTTTTAGCCTTTGTTCGGGGTATTTATTAGTGTTGTTTTTTGACTGCCACCGACTTCCAAAATATGGAATTTTATTTTATTATTTAATTTCACCTGTTATAAAGATCAAATCTGCCAATACTGTCTGTCAAAACTGTCAATACTGTTTATCTTTATCTCTAAAAGATACCACGATTACTGACAAAGCAATAAGTATCGATTACATACGTCCAACGATTATACTATTATACAGGTATCATTCTCCACCTATAGTATCAGAAGATTCTTAATTAATTCGGACTATGCAGTATTTATTATTTGCAAACAATTAAATAATAACAATCTCTCATTAACAAGGGCTTATATAGTGAAAATCATATAAAAAAATTGAGGTATTTGAGGCCGAGAAAATGTAAATAAAATAATAAAATAAAAATATAATATTTAAATTATTTTGATTTCACTGCTGTGATAAATAAAGCAACGCTTATTTCCGCTTCTCAACATGGAAATGTCGAAAATTTTGCAGAAAGTGATATCGAAATATTTAATCTGTCCCTAGCAGGGTTGACAGATTAAACGAGAAAAGCGTGAAACTGAAAAAATAAATTAAACCTGGTCCCGCATTATACGGGCTTTTTGTAAGAAAAAAATTAAGCCAGCTATTCGATTTGTGACAATAATTATTTTTTAAATTTTGTAATACAACCTTTTATTAAAGAATAAATGGTATTTGCTTTTTATAAACATTTACATTTTCTATTAGTGAACTGAAATCTATCATATAATTATTTAACTTTGACAAAGAAATTCGTGGAAACAATGGCAACGGTTCATTTTAAAATAATTTATATTTGCAACAGGGATGACACCCACATCGCCTCCTACTGTCCCAAACAAAAATACACCACTTAAACTCAGTTGCTCCCGCTAGCTGGAAACTGGGTCAAAATGATTGACTTATTTCTCTATTTATGACGTTACGCCCTATGCGCTTGGAACAATGTCCCTAGAGTTATATAAGTATTTAATAGCTATGATATTTATTATTATTTATACTAACTTAACAAAGGAATAAATAATAAAATAAATCAGCTTCACGCTGTATTCCGCATACAGCAGGGTAGGCAGAGGGAACCTTGTGTTAGGACACTCTGTTCGCTATTTTCTGTCGAATTCTACAGCTATTACGTGCTGGAGTGGTGAAACTCAAAGCTGCACTTTGCTCCGCAACCAGAGCAAGGAAATAAAAATAATAATAAATTAAAATAAATATTTTATTTCCTCGAGTAAAAATCGAACCCACAACCAGTCACACACTAGTGTCCCTGCGCCACTACTAACCTCTTGAATATGTAATACTATATTGGTTTTACTCTTATTTCTGCAAAAAAATGGAAATAATTTACTTCGTTCTTCGTTCTTTACTTTTCAATTGCGTAATCAGAACATTTATTAATAAATATACCTTAGACATAAATCAATATCTT
This sequence comes from Heliconius erato x Heliconius himera, assembly GCA_013421005.1. NCBI lineage: Eukaryota > Metazoa > Arthropoda > Insecta > Lepidoptera > Nymphalidae > Heliconius > Heliconius erato x Heliconius himera. Next base: position 138,179 of record JAATLQ010038657.1, read on the forward strand.
AAATTTTATCTGCGTTTTAAATGCGATATGAGCTAAATTTAAAATATTCACGGAACTAAATTTATAATTTTATGCGCCTAAAATATTTTAAGTAGCTAATTATGCTTTTTAAGCTACAACTCCATAGTCGCACCTGGACCAGTGGCTTGCTATTTGCAAGTGAATTACTATAAACGAGTCAGTATTACTTTATAGTACCAATTTAACCTATAACCTCATCAGAGTATAGTTATGTAATACTTAATACATAATTTTAAACGAATTTAATATATCGACGAGTGTTTGCTTATCTTTCGTACTTATTTTCAGACAAGCTGTGAGAATTTTCCAGATCATCCAAGGTCATATCCGGAGTGAAATATGTCATCGATGTTTCTTATTAATATCCTTTTTACGAATCGTTAAAATTACGTAATAATAAATAAACATATATTAAATAAATTTAAAAGCCAGTCGTGGCTCAGGGACACAAGCGTGCGATTGTAAACGCAATAGTTTGTGGGCTCGATTCCCGCTCGAGGAAATGAAATATTTAATATTTTAATTTTCTTAGATCTGGTGTCGAGGCAAAGCGACGTTGAGTTCCGCCACTCAACACGAAATGTCTCCAGAATCTGGTGAAAAATTGGGAACGGAGCGTCTTAATTCTAGGTCCACCCTGCTCCGTGCGGGCTTAAAAAAATATTATTTTTTGAAAAATCTTATTTTTTTAACCGACAGCTGTAAAAGGACGAGGTTATCAATTCGATTGTATTTTTTTTAGGTTTATTACATCAGAATTTTTGTTTTTTTTTTTATTTGAAAAGTGGTGCTTCACGTGTAGTCCCATTTTAATTTGGTCCAATTCTGACAATGTTATCCAAGAGAAAATATCGTCAGTATTAAACTTGCACGAAGAAAGTGCGCGACAAATTGACAAATAACACAAAAACACGCCAACCGATTTCAATTATTTTTTTTTTATTGGAAAGGATACACTTCGAGGGTAGTTTGATGAGAGTTTGGTTAGGTTCTGATTAAGGAATCCGGTTGGAGTCGGTTTTTTTTTTACTTATAAATATAAAATTACATTTATCTAATTATTTAAAAACCTAGTAGCCTTTCAATGTATATTTATTACTTATTATGTAATAATTATGCAATATTTTACTCAAATAGTTAGACTTAATGAGACCTCAATTGATGTCACTTCCTTATGAACCTCCAGTCTTCACATTTAATTTTATATTGATTGGATAGTAACTTGAAGTATTTCGATGGACAAGCAATATAAAGTTAAGATTTTTTTTTGTATCTGCTCTATTTTTTATAATTATATAAAATAAGTTAAATAAAAGCTTAAGTGCTATTCCACTTTTAGCAAATAAAGAAAGATATTTTTTTAGATATCAAAAAAAAAAAAATTAAATAAACGTTACTAACGATAGGGACTTCATGCGTTATATTTTAGAAAATATATACATATATTAACATATTTGTATATTGTTTTGTTTTTTTCAATGTGCAATAAAATATATCATTATTATTATACGTAAATAACAATAATTTACAGTGATCTTTGTAAGAGTACCCATTTATGGCTAAATAGATTCATTATTTTTCATTTATTTTTAATTTAGCGCTACATTCTGCATATAGCAACGTAAGCAGACGGAACCTAGTATTAAGACACTCCGCCGGATCTGCGAGTCATTTTGCGTTGAGTGGTCAACTCAACGCCGCGCTTTGTCTTGTTTCGTCGATCGACGAAATTAAAATATAAAATGAAACATTCTACCGAAAATATCAATACCTACTGCTGTGGTTCGTTAAAATTTAACGCGAAATATTAATTCATATATTAAAATATTTTTTTATACTCAATACTGAATAAGAAATTGATTTAGCATAAACATAATTTTGTTCCATTTTAATTTATACTATCTACGCCTCTACACAGACCATACGATCCAAGTAACGAACCGAAATCCCTTAAAAACATTGTAAAAATTAAAAAATAATTTATAAACATTTTTTTTATTTACAACTAAAGTGAAATACAATAAAAAACAATGAATTTTAACATAAGTGTTAATAACTAATAAAAAAATTAAATTAAAAAAAAGACTTACGTAGACGTATATTTACAACATAATATTATTTGATGTGATGTACTTCGCTTAATTATACACATAAAATATACATATACAGTATCTCATGAATATAATGACAAAACTGTTTGCAGTTAGATATGCTTTCTACAACACGAACGCAAATTTAACATATTATTTACTTTTAAAAGGTTTCACAAACTTACTAAATTAAATTTTAACTTAAAACATATTAATACAAATTATAAAATCTATAAACTACATTTGTAATATGATTATATATTAACATTTATGATGTTGTCCGTCTGTACAACAGAATTCTTTACCAGCAGAGAAATTTGTAGGGTTCCACTGACCACCACAGTTTCTGATGAAGAGGAACGCCTTCTCTCGCCGCACGTCACGCTCGACCGCCCCGCAGATCACCGGACCGGCACGAGGCAAGTACTTTAATATCTGGATATTTTTAGAGCAAAATTAAAAATTTAAATTATTTTTGTTGTATTGAAATTATTATTTAACAAAGTGCTGCTGTATGTTTTAATTGTTTAATTATATAGTGTTCAGGTCTAAGCTTTAACCTGCACCCACGTGTGTTCTACAATGCGTCTATAAATATTTAAATTAAAGATAGAAAAATAAAAATTATAATAATATAATTATCCCGGCGTTGTTTTCCCCCACTCCGCACGCAATTTTCGAAAAAACCGGCGGGAAGTGTGAACTGGAATGTCTTAACACTAGGTTCTCTCTGCTTAACCTGCTATATACGGGATACAGCGTGAAGCTGAATAATTGATTAATTATTTATATATTTTTTTTAATTACACGTATCAAACAGCAACACAAAAAAAAACATGTAAAACAGAAATAGAAACAGGGAAATCGCTTAAACTGCGAATCAATGGCTTATAGCGGAGCCCGCTTACATCTCAAAGAAAGTGCGGGCAATAATAGCCTCTCTCGGTAATGGAACGGTAAAGACTAATTAAAATGAAAATCTACGAGGGAAGTGATTGCCAACACGTAAACTTCGTTTTATTGTCTTCCTTCTCATTACTTTCTAAACATCTAAACCGTTGCATATTATGTAAAATTAGTCGTTAAATAACAAATTATGGACAAATCAATTATAGTTAAGGATTAAAATGTTATGATAAAATTTATTATGAGGCCCGTCGTGGCGCAAAGTGTGACTGTACGTGGCAGGTTGTGGGTTCGACCTCCAGTCGAGAAAATGAATTATTACTTCTTAATATTTTTACTAGCTCCAAAGCAAAAGCCCGGCGCTGAGTTCCGCCACTCAATCTACATGGCTATATCCGGGATACAGTGTGAAGCTGATTTAATAATTATGTTTTTCAATTATAATTAAAGTTATCAAATTATAAAACGTATATCATAAAATTTCACTGCAATCTGCAGAGATATGTAGAGATTTTATATCTCTATACAAATACTAAATCAGCTTCATGATGCCAGGTGGCCAAGGATTAGATAGGAATAGACTTCTTAGAATTGTTTGGAAAGCTTACCACGTCGAGACATTTGCTGATACAATGTTTAAATCCTCCAGAGCCGCAAGGGAAACTAGGTCCGTCAGTGTCGTAGGTGACTACAGGTTCACCCTGCGGTGGTCCTCGCGGACGACTTCGCCGGCCCTCCTTTATACCAACTTGCTGTGACATGAACACGCCGCACTGACATGGTTCTAGCTAAACACAGTACACAACAAAAACAAAGCTTTAAAATATAATAAAAAATATATTAATATAAATATAAATCTTCATTTATTTAAAGAAACAAGGCATAAATAGGATTCGTCTGTTCTTTTCTTAGTGGTGATCTAACCCGCAACCTTCATATTTTCCGCTGTCTTCTACGCCGCCCTTTGGCCTTTAATGGCCCTTTCGTGCATTTTGATAGGCAGAAAAAAATTGTGATAACTTTGTTCTCATTGTTATTATTTTTTTTTAGTTCCACGTTGTATCCTGTACGAAGCAAGGAACGAGGGAGAACCTAGGTCTAGGAACCTAGGACATCAACACTCCATTACCTTTCAGACTCTTCCGATGGTCACTTTTCCCCTAATTCTGGAGTCTTCTTTCTTATTGTTCTTCCGCCTAGTTGCCAGAGCGAGAAAATGATTTTTTTAAATTTTTTATTTCGTCGCGTGAAAATCGAACCCAAAACATGTCGTGCTAACAGTCGCACGTTTGTGCCACTGCGCCTGGACGTAGTCCTCGATACTAATATGCTATTTAAAATATTCTTCATTATAATTTCAATATTAATTCAACATTTAATTGATAACGGAATTTATAGAAAATATAGTCAAATTACACATTATAGAATACGAAATCTATATTTTACCTCATCAAATTCTTCATCCAGATCGATAGTCTCTAATGACCTGAGGCTTTCTACTTCGTCTCGCTTCAGTTTGCGCCGGGCGTCGCCTGTCGCCACTAACCACAAGAATGCAGCCAACAACACCCATTGCCGGACACCAATCATTGTGGATTAAGTTATCTATCACAACAGTATGATGTATAAATAAATCATTTAAAATATAATTATAATAATCTGAACTCGTGTTACACGCTTCGGAACTAAACGGACAGGAGTCCGTAGAGGGCTGGTCAGGTCAATTAAAACTGTCTGAATCTAGCTACCTAGCTATAATCTATTTTTTTTTAGATTATTTTTCATAAATAAATCACTGAAGGATATACAGCCAAGGTGATATTTTTTCAAAATAAGTATATATAGATATAATTTATTTTAATGTAAATAAATAAAATTAAAACACAGAGTCAGTACACAGACAGAAGTTTTAATGGTTGATAATTTGACACTCCTTTGATTTGAGAAAATATAAAACCTAAATAAGATTAGGGCCAATCTTGGCACGCAGGTACAAGTGTCCGATTGTAAACGCGACAGGTTGTGGATTCGATTCTTACTTGAGGAAATTAAATAGTTAATATTTTCTTTACCTCGCTCTGATAATAAGGCAAACGAGTTCCTTCCACTCGACACGCAGTGCTCGGCGTCCAAAACTCGGCGGAAAGTGGGGCACGGAAATATTATAATGGGAACGGAACGCCTTAATACAAGGTTCCCAATTTCCCTCAGCCTTCCCTACTGTGTTCGGGATACAGCGTAAAAGTAAAAAAAAATAAGCAACTTACTCAGCACTCAAGAGGTCACTTATAATAAAGTATTCAAGTCAAATCTTAACATGACAGCCTAATGATAACAAATGTGACCTTATTACAGAAAAATCTCTATATAAATCCTTTCCAATGGAATTTCTTTAGTGTATATCATTTTAAAATGCTTACTCAGCACTCTGTTACGTGCAAAATAGCTGCATTCGAACTAGGCTACGTCGATGTACGTGTGGCATTCGATCGGAGATTCTCACAAGACGTAAATGCCTTCACATCGTGGTATGATAAGCGAATAATTGGAATTTTTACTTACTGTATATCGGTACAGATATCTATTTCTAAGATATTTATGTCATATAAGATTTTTTAGTTGATAACTTTTTTAATAACTTAGGAATTTAGTGTTAAGACATGTTCCCGTTAAGACATTTTCGCTTTCCACATTCCGCCGAAATCTGGGGACAATTGTTTGATGAGTGGCGAAACTCACCGAGTTAATAACTTATAGGATACAAATATATTTTTTCAATATTTTAACTGGAAGTTTTAATTTTAGACATTAAAAAAATACTAAAAATTGATGAAATATTTTTGAAATATGTCTACTATTGTAAGATAAAATATTATTAAAGCGCTGATGGTTTTTACTATAATTACTTTTATATTTATGAAAGCGTTACAATCTATATGTGATAGGTACATTCACATATAAATATTATTTAAATTGTTTGTACGTTTATGTGACAATATCACGAGGTATTTTTAATACCTAGTTTTGTGCACACCAGGTAGAAAAATTCGAAAATTAAAATATTTTATTCTGTACTTTCCAATTATTTTAAGAGACTGTCTCTTAAAATAATTGGAAAGTACACCAACACATCAAAATTTTACTATACAATTATGCATTTAATGCGCGTACTCGTGCAAATAATAGTAGTTTTTGTTTCATTAAAATCGGGTCAGGATTTCCAAAGTTATGGCGTTGAAAAGTTTTACTTATTTTTTCAAATTTGCGCTTGCGCTTTGTCGTTATTTTTCAAAAATAAATAAAATATAACAAGAACATTTATGTATTTATGTAAAGTTAAATGTCCATTTGCATAGAAAATATTATTTGGGGACCCCATATTGATAATTAAATAATTTTAAACGTCGTCATTGAGAAAGGCGAACAGAGTATCTTAACACTAGGTTCCCTCTGCCTACCTAGCTGTATGCGGGATATAAATTGAAGAGTGCTTTTATCCATATTAGCTATAAACAATTATACGTTTGTGGAAAGGAAAATAAATAAAAGATGTTTTGTATAGTTTATAAAATACATTTAATGAACGCTGAAAAATTCTATGATAAAATTTAAAACTTTTTTATAAAAGACGAAGGAAGGAAGGATTGTCGCGAGGTAAGGAAGCGTGGACGTTAAGACATATTATATTTAATTAGTAGTATCAGAATTCAAAGTGCCAAATAATCGCTGGTCATCTTGGTAGGTATACTGTGGGTACTCTGTGGTACTCTAATACAACTTTTAGCAATATTTTTGCGTACATGCGTTGAACGCTAGAAATAACCAAAAATATTCTTTTTTCTATTCAGTATGGCAAACAGAAGAAACCTAGTGTTAAAACACTCCGTTCTTCAATTTCCAAGTTTCCGCCAAATTGCCTGGCGAAAGTCAACTCTAGGCTTTGCTTATCAGAGATGCTTAACAGCTATCATATACAATAGTAATTTAAAAATTTATAACATTTTATTACGGATTATAGTGTATTCAATTTATTGTAGTGTATTAACACTAAACATTTAAACTAAAAAGTTGAACGTAATTCACAAAATAAGTTATGTGTCAATCATGTAATTAATTCCAATTATATATTCCTAGATTTCATATACAAGGGTATAATAATAATTGAGATTTTTCTTAAATGTGACATTAAGAGAATGCAGAAAAAATATTTTTTACAAATTTTTAATTAACTTACGCACTAGTTATTCATTAATAAATAACCGATAATTTGTGTCTTATTAAAAAGTAATCACAGAAAGTTATTAAAATATTTTTAATAATCTATGTCAAGTTTAACCTAGATTAGAGTTAAAATTTGTATCTTTGTTTATTTCTTTTATTTACAAATTATTTTAAATATTAGTTATATTATAAATACAGTGTATAGTAATATATATTCTAAATATAGTTTATAATAATATATGTAATACAATAATGAAGTCTACTTATCAATTATAGACTGTAATAAAGTATTTGACAATCATTGTATTTTCACGCTGTATCCCACATGTAGCGGGGTAGGCAGAGGGAGCCTGGTGTTAAGACACTCCGCTCTCCACTTTCTGCCGAATTCTGGAGGCATCGCGTTGTTAAGTGGCGGGACTCAACGCCGCGCTTCGCTTCGAAACTAGAGCGAAATGAAAATATTAAATATTTCATTTCCCAGAGTAGGAATCGAACCCACAATCTCGTCGTGGTAACAAGTATATTTGATCAATATCAATTATTGATACATAATAATAATATAATTTTAATAAAAAATAACAATCAATCAATCGATCAATCAAAATCTTATTAAATAAAAAAAACATAGCATCATACTTGGTGTCATCAACGTTACTTTTCTTTCTACAGATACTAAATAAAATTTATTAAGCAATGTTAAAATTATGCTGAATTTGTACATAATTGTTTTCACAAAGTAAAATATGTATAGTCACCTGATTTATAGTCAAATTGTTGATTTAAGTTGTTTTTGATAACCATATTCAAAACATTATTGAAATAAGTGCAATATCCGCATCACACTGTATCCCGCATAGAGCAGGGACGGTAGAGGGAACCTAGGGAGAAGACCCTCCGTTGTTTGCCAATATCTATACTTTAAGGTCTTTGTACTTGAGAAATCAGGATATTTTAAAAGATTTGTTTTATTCTCCAAATAGTTTGTAAATGTATATCACATACCAGCAGTATAGCTGTCAGTTAAGTAAAACTTAACCAAAATTCATTTGTAATATGGATTAAATATTGAACTAATAAATATTATAAACTATCAGTCTCAGGTTGCTTTTGACTATTATATAATTGTTGTAGTGTATAATTATTAACTTGATTCACACATCAAAACAAAGATAAATTGAAGAGGAATATCAAATGCATATGTGCACAACATTAAAAAAAAAACTATTTAATTTTTTTTCGTGCATAGCAGGGCAACCATAGGAACCCTAGTCTCAAGATGTTGCATGGTTAGTAGCAGAATTCGACAAAATGCTCTATCTACCAGAGCAAGGAAGTGAAAATAATTAAAATATAAACATTTCCCTGAAATAATCATTTTCAAATCAAATCCACAACCATTGTTTACAGTAAGACATTGTTCCAATGTACCACAATGGCCAATACATACAATTGGTGTATAAGTTAAATTTAATAACAGTGGCAATTAGCCACACCAAAAATGGTTTAAATAGACCTAGAGCTATATACTAAATTTTATATAAATATTATTTTGTAATTGAAAAATATTGACACTTAAATATACATTTAATATTCTGATTAAGCTTCTTAACTATCCTTAGCAAGCATCAGCTTTGCCTCTCCTTCAAACACAACTTTTTTTTCTTCTTCGACAACACAAAAAAACTTAACTTTTAGAATTTTTCTGACATCCACAAGTTCAACACTGATAGTAAGTTTCTCACCAACAAAACATTTATTTGGGAATTTCATAGTTTGGGACACTAGTACTGTGCCTGGTCCAGGCAAATGTGTTCCAATGAGTCCAGCGACAAGCCCATTGAGAAATGCACCATGAACTATAGGCCTCTTATTTCCATTATTCTTATGCAGGTAATTATGATCGCTTGTTAAATTTGAAAATGTGTCTAAATCTTTTTGTGTCAAGGTTTTTTGTATCCTTATTTTATCACCAGCTTTGAATGATGCTCTACTGAAGGATGATGTGTGAATTTTACATATTTTTTGATAGTTTTTATTATTCACAGCAATATATGGGAATCTGTTTGACAACATTGTTTATTTTCTAACTGATTTACAGATGAATACTAACAAACTTTATAAAATTTTCCCAATATCATTTAGAAAAATGGACACCAAATTGGAAATAATTTTATTTTCTGAATTCTGTAGTGCTTTTATATCATTTACAATCTCAGGATGCTTATTTGATGATATAGCACTGGTATTAAATAAGTAAATAAAAATTGTTAATACATCTGCTATTGTCTCATCATGGTTTGATTTTAGTAATATAGCAATTGCTTTCAAAGTGTCAGTGTTCAAAAAGTACTGTACATTTTCTGGATCTGAAATCCAAATAAAATTATAATAAATATTTTTTATAAATAGTTGTACATTTTTTTAATAACATAGATAATATATATTTTATAAATATTATAAACAATTATGATTTTTTTATAAAGACAATATTTAATTATGAGTTTAGTAACATTACCAATGCATAGATTACAGATTCCTGAAGTAGCAAAATGTAGAAGTGTTTCATTTTTTTCATTCTTCAGTACATGGATGAAAATATCTATCACACCGACATCTCTAATGTAGCCATAGTTAATAGGGTCATAAGCAAAATTAGCTAAATTTGCCAAGACTTGACATTTAGCATCTGAAAAAAATATTAAAAATTACAATTATTTGTACACGCAAAAACAATGACTTACAAATGTAATCCCAATATATTCTGATATTTGCATATAAAGTATACCAAACATACCAAAGGAGTTTGTGTTGATGTATTCATCAACTAGCAAAGACAAATAATCTTCACGATCAGTTCCATCTTCTGGTGTCCTCTTTTTTAATTGGGCTCTGCTACTAAACATGGATACATTAATAATTATCTCGTATCAGCATCAAAATAAACATGCGTTTTATAATATAAACTATTTCGAGACCCGAGATTTATGTTGTAATTTGTATATTTTGGGTTATGGCAGGCTCTACAATTTTAGTACAACGAAGCTGGAAACTTTTGACGTATAATATTATTAAATTAAGAAGCATATGAAGTACGGAGGCTTTAGACTATTATAAACAACTTCTCATTTTGTAGCATTATATTTGCATAAGTTGAGACTTAGAAATCTAGATGTCGCTTTAGAATTGAATATTTCAATTATCGTCAACAGATGTCACTGCACTGGATACGAACAATAATATTAAATTAAATTATTATTTTTGTATATTTACAATAGTTAATATACAATTATATTTACCACCAATAATTTATTGTATAGAAAAAAAAGTTATATATTTTTCGCAATCCGTTCTTCACTGTCTGTGGTAATTATCTTTGTTGACTGACTCTGTGGTACTCTAGTCTATGTATATAGTTAATAAGTTAAAGTTAAAATTTTAAAATAAATTTATGGTTTTAACTTTTAAAACATTCGGTATTCATTTACCCCTCGTTCGCACGGGAGACAAAAAGTAGCGTCGTAAAAACCCGGTGAAAGAGATTTTATATCCCGTACAATTTGCCTATGCATACGAGCGACTTTAAATCACTTTTTTGCCTTCTGTCACGACTCACGGCAGTAAGACGTAGAAATGGTGAATATAAAATTATTAGCAGTGGCGATTTCTGTTGCTAGAAGACGGAAAAGGAAGAAAAAAAATACTGGGTACATCCTCTGAACGAACAAAGACACTTGAAAGGACGGTTTGTTTCAATTTACGAAAATTTGAGGGAATGTCCCATTAAATGTTTCTATTATTTTCGAATGTCTAAAACAAGTTTTGACAAATTGTTGGGAATAGTGGGACCTCGAATAAAATTTCAAGATACCAACATGCGTTTGGCAATACCTCATGAACTACGACTACGGCTGTTACACTGAGGTAACTAAAAGAATATTAATAAAGAAAATTAAAGAAAAAAAATCGAGTGGCAATCAAATTGAAAACCATTGCGTTACAGTCACACCCTTGTGCCGCAGCGCCGCGACGGCCACACTTTACACGACGATTTATACATGAATGCAAAACAACTTAGGCACGCTCGTAACCCCATATTAAAAGAAACCAAACCAAACAATTTATATTTAATAACTTTTGGAATAATTTTAAAATGAACCAACCTAGCTAAAACATACAATATATATGTTTTTTATAATAATTTTTTTGTAGATCATTAAATTTCCTACAAGAATATAATCTATGTATATATTGGTTTTTATACTGATAGTATTAGTTTAATTGCAATAAAATTAATCCCTCTTGTTTATATGGGAAATCGATGAGAAAAAGCGATGAGACACATAACTGGCAATTATTGATTGATTTTTATTATTGAATAGCAATTATTTTCAAAAAAAGTCAAAAGAAAATCACAACAAAGAGGAAAATAAACAATTTTAAAATAATATGTATTATTTATTAATAGTAATAATTGCTTAACAAAAAGTAATGATATCCCATCAAAAATATTAATTTGAAATAAGAGCCAAGTTGAAGTTGTTGCATTGAGGTTTTACTTATTCTCGACTTCATCGACAAAGACCACTTAACTTGGCTCTCACTTCACGTTTACGTTTTGATGGGATACTTATTAAACAAATTAATAATTAACTTTTAGTTAACAATCCTCTCGTGAAAGATAATTTTCTTCAGGTGAACTTAAATTAATAAAAGGGCTTTGAGTCGTTGTTTAGGTTATGGAATCGGTATTTGAAGGAGATGGACAAATATTTCTGGTAAAATTGGAAAAAAAGCTTTGTGTGGAATGTGGACTAAGACTCTGTACAGTTGTATTAGCAGGGTATTATTGACGATTCCCTACAATTCGAATCACTTTTGACTGTTCAGGATTGATGGATGGAGATTGACGCAATAAAGGTTTTATATATCATCGGCTTGAGTTACCTTTGCGTACTGCTGTTGTGGGATCTGTTTATAGATGACTGTGGTATGTGGTTGTGATGATTGAGGGTATGTTGGTTATAAATTTTCAATAGTTCAATATCTGGTCTATTAAATTATGATTTAATAGACCAGATATTGAACTAGGTCTATTAAATTATGATTAAATTATTTGTTTGTTTATTATGTCCTATTTAAATACGTGCGAATTAGTTTTAATATATCAATTTTGGCTGACATTTTTTTATCGTCAGTCATCTTCTTCAATGACTGGACAAGTGATAGACAGAATGTTCTATCCTCGTCCATTTCAGACTTTTCGTTGTCGATGGCCTTAAGTATTGCATCCTCGAAATCAGATGTGATTCTTTTTTTTTTGGAAGTCGATGGTCCAGCAGTCGGCGATGATTTTTCAGTTCTCCGTTTTGAATGGCTTTTAGTATTTTGCTCAGATTCATCTGCTGGAGTGCTGTAGTTGCCAGAAGTTTTCGCATCTTTAATGTGTGGAATTAAAAATAATAAATCGTCATAGTATCTGTATTTTTTTCGATGTTTTGCTCCTTGTCCTGATGTTTTATCTTTTTGCGCATGATATTCACGTCTGAAACAGTCCCTTAGGTTTTTCCATTTTAATTGTACGTCTTTGCCTAAAATAGAAAATATAATTAACGTGTTATATTATTTGTTACAGATTTTTAACATCAGGCAACAGTTTTCACGATTTACATTACCAATTTCTACTTGGAGTATCTACCATTCATTCCATCATTAAACAAGTTTGTGACGCAATATGGAATAGTTTATGGTCTTTGTAAATGCCAGAAAAAACAAAGGATGGATGACTTTAAAAAATTAGCAGAAGAATTTTATCATTACACTAATTTTCCAAATGTGATTGGAGCTGTCGATGGCAAACACATTGAAATAGCAAAACCTGATGATAGTGGTTCTCTGTATTACATCTATAAAAAATATTTTTCTATAATTTTAATGGCAATCAGTGATGCAAACTATTGTTTTACTTGCATTGAAGTAGGAGCATATGGCGGTTCCAGTGATTCAAACGTATTTAAAAATAGCATATTTAATAGGCATTTACAATCAAGCCAAATCGATTTACCAGAACCGAAAACACTGCCAAATGATCCAAACGGGAAACGTATGCCATTTTTATTAATTGGTGATGAAGCATTTGCCCTAACTGAACATGTTTTACGACCATATCCAAACCGAAACTTGACTGATCAACAACGTGTTTATAATTATCGATTAACACGAGCACGAAGAATGATTGAATGCAGTTTTGGGATTCTATCAAACAATTGGAGAATTTTAACAAGAGCTATTAATCTTCAACCTGAACGCACTATAACAGTAGTTAAAGCATGTTGCGTTCTACACAATTTCGTCAGAATTAAAGATGGATTCCAATTTGATGATTCTTTACATGACAGTTTAATGAACGGTTTACAACCGACAAGTGTTAAAAGTAACTACAAAGGTTTAGAAATACGAAATTATTTTAAAAATTATTTTACATCACCACAAGGCTGTATTCCATGGTAGTATAAAGTGGTCAGTAGACAAAATGCTAAATAAACTACCCTACTAAATTACTATTTAAAAATAATTCAGTCATTTATTTTAAATACTTCATAGAAAAAAAATAAAATGTTACTTTCATGTAATATATATTTTTAAAAATAAAAATTAATCAGCTTCACGCTGTACCCCGCACACAGTATGGTAGGCAAAGGGAACGAATGGTGTTAAGACACTTTTCACCGAATTCTGGAGGCATTGCTTGTTGAGTGGAGGAACCCAACGCCACCCTTTGCCTCAACACCAGAGCGAAGAAATGGAAATATCAATTTGAATAAATATATCTTTTCCTCAAGTGGGAATCGAACCCACAACCAGTCGATTTACCGTCCCACTTTCTGCCGCTGCGCGATGACTGGCCTCAGTACTTTACTTTTAATAATTATTTATTAAACAGTTGACATGTATAAACACCCAAACGCACACCCAAATTACCTAATTCTCTAGTCCCGAACATATTTCAATATAAAAAAAATATTTGAGTAAAAATATTAATAAATAATAATTAATTTCTCCGAATGGGAATCGAACCTACGTCCGAAGCGTTTAAGTCTTGTCTTGTGCCTCATTAATTGTAATAAATTAAAGTTATTATTTACATCGGTTATTTTTTTCATCGTTGGTAAGGTTTTTCCATTCCTCTGTGAGATTTTTTGTTATGTCCTCCCAGGCATCATTTTTTAAATTTCTGTTCGAATAATTTGGAAACGATTTTGAATAAAGAAGGGGTCGAGACTCCACTTCATTAATCAGCAATTCGGGATCTATATACGACGACATCGTAGCCACGTTCCGTTGACAAAATACGCGTACCACTTTGAATACTCGCGGCGTACTGTCCGAAATGGAAGCGACTTTTTGTCTCTCGTCAGAACAGCAGTAGGGAGTTCCATATGTTCTATTTCAGTCGCCGGGCGCTTGAAATGGAGCAGCGCGTGATAAAATTTAGCCGCGACTTAAAATCTCTTCCGTACGAACATATTGTATATGGAAATGCATTTGTCCTATTGAAACTACTTTTTGTCGTGCTACAAAAACTCGCCGTACGAACGAGGGATTATGATTTTACATATGATTGAATCGAGACTTGACACTGACATTAGGTCACCAACTCACCATAGATAACCTAAAATAAAAGCAGTAATTATAAGATTTCCTTTCTTACTCATTTTGTAAAGAAGGTACATTCTCTTTTTATTTTTCACCATTCACTAAAGTACACACTAATGTCGTAATTTGTATGTTTTTTGGTAATTACTAGCGACTCATTGCGTGTCTTCACCCGCTTTTAGTCTTATTGTTATATTATAGTCAAATATACAATATATAAAATAATTACATAAATTGTTGCCTATGTGTTATTTTGACATATAAGCTATATAATTATAATAATGTTTCTGCATAATTTCATCTAAAATAGTTATTGCGTAAAAGTAGAACAAAACTCCATATTTATTAACTTTTACATTTATAATATTAATAGGATAGGATATGAATTATCATCACTATATAGTTATTTTTAATTACATTAAGGCCATTAAATATATTAGACATATATTATATATATGTTAATTATAGGAAATTACAAGTTATATACTTGTAATTTAAATGAAAAATAAATATAAAAATATTTATTTGCTATATTAAAACTTGTCATTAGAATGACGTTTAACGCGTGTTTTTGACGTGTAGATTCACAACCCGGTTGAACTTCATTTAGATTTTTTAAAAGATATGACTTGAACACAATTAAAACTAGAAAATAAATAAATTATATCTTAATCATGAGCACACCATCAATTGCCGGTAAATCTTACATCTTTTTACATCAAATAATAAAATAAATTTATAAATGTAGGCTTATTTTATTACTATTTTATTTTAGGGTTAACAAACCGGAGCTTATTTCAAATTAAGTTTGGAGATACATATCAGGAAGTGGTCCTCCGTGATGAAAAAACTCCAAATATTCGAAGCATTATATTTAGCCCAAAGGGCACTTATTTAGCATATAGAACAGATAAGAAGTGTGTTTTATTTTTAATTGTTTTGCTTTTATTTTAAGCCCTCATATTTCAACTTTTATGTTAACTGATGTAAAAAGTATATATTTTTTTTATCAATACCTTTATTAGAAATTACAACTTCATAGACTTATTTAATGAAAATAAACAAAAAATAAACAAATATGATATTAAAAGGACCTATTTTTTTAAGAGCTGAAATTATAAGATGTTCAGATTGGTCAGTAGCTGCTACAATAGATGGGAACTACAAAGATATGTTTTTCTCACCATTAGACAACTATTTTATTGTATGGGAAATGTTTGCTATTACGAAAGAAAGTCCACAGGTAAGCCCTATATTTTTATGTTAGTAGATAATGTACCTTTAACAGAAAGTAAACAGATATTAAAATATAATTTACAAAATTATGTGTCTACTGCAAACTTTAATCATAGAAGAAAAGTTAGAGTATACTACCTATATTGCTTTTATTATACTGGATTTGCCAACAGATTGATTATATAATTTATACATTCAACCATGTTTCATAATGCTTAAAACTATATCATGGCCGTAAACAGAGCATTTAATTATTTTAATTTTACATTTTCTCAAAATGTATACTTCCAAATTACATGCTGTATAAGCCAATGCTTATCTGCATTAAATTTTCTTGATTGAATAACTTTCGCTCTTCAATATGTTTGTGAAATAAAAAAAAAGTGAAACATCACCTTGCAATTTTTTAATATTTTTAGTCACAAAATGCCTTATTGTGATTTATTTTAAAAAAGTAGATATATGATGTTGTGGACTTTATTTTAGAACTAATGAAATTGAAAGTGTTTTCTAGTACAATGCATCTATATATATTACACATAGTTGAAGTAATACAATTATGTCCCTAATTATTGTTATTTCGTTATTTAAGGCTAACTAAGAAATAAATTCTAATGTTATATAGCCAAATATACAAATGAAACAAAAGGAATAGGAAAGAAAAGTAGTTTCAGAGATCTTAGCTATTAAATAAATAAACAGACAATTATTATTATTATATTAGTATACATAAATAAGTTTATTTACAATTGTTTTGTCACACTTAATGCAGTCAATGACATTTAAAAACACATAAAAAACTAGTTTAGATTATACAATGGTGTGCAGTGGGACAACATCTATAAACAATATGGTTGTTAATTCAATCCACATTCAGGTAAATGAATTTATATCGCTTGCCTGTTCTGGTATACAAAAATTGGTTTTGAATCCCACCACTAGTTCTTACCACAATGCTTAAGTCTTCTATGTTTCTTCTATTGGCCTTGTTATATGTGGAGAGAGGTGTAAGTGTTTTCTTTAACAGCAAAAGTATGCAACATTCAATTTAATCAGTGTATATGTTTATATATATGAACTTATAATTTTTAAGGGTAAGCCAAATCTACATATTATAAAGTCAGCAAATGGGGAAATAGTTGGATCATTTGTTCAAAAAAATCAAGTTGGTTGGTAAGTGTGTTAATGTTGTATTTTTTTAAATATTTCCTTATTAATTAAAATTTCATATTAAAATTTTATTTTAGGGAACCTAAATGGTCATCAGATGAGAAGTTATTGGCAATATTGAATAATAACAGAGTTCTAATATATGAAGATGTAAAACTTGACCGCTATACACATTATATTCAAGCAGAGAAGCTCCAATCGTTTAGTATTTCACCTAGCGTAGCACCTGCATATTATATTTCTATATTTACGTTAGGTATGTCATTATTTTGTTCCATTATGGTGAGGTGCCACAAGCATGTACTGTAAACGCGACTGTTGTGGGTTCGATTCTCTTTCGGGGAAATGAAACATTTAATATTTCCATTTCCTTGATCTGGTGACAAGGTATAACACAATTCTGCAACTCATCCCGCAATGTCTCCAAAATTCGACATTTCAACCATTGTACTTAGACATAGATAAAATAAGAAAGATACAGAGAGAATTAGTGTTGTGACATTCTACTCTCTACTTTCTGCCAAAATTTAAATATTTACTGTTGAATGCCTAAATTCAACACTGCACTTTGACTTGTGCCACACCAGACAATTCAAAGGAATATAATTCTCTGAGTAGAGACTTTTTTGAAACACTGCACCACAGTGTCCTTTATGCAATTTAAAGTGAATGTATATACACTATATATTTCTTACATATCTTGTAAAAATAAATGACACTAAAAAAACTATGAACAAATATAACCAACTTCTAAATTCTCAGGTAAAGCTGGGCAACCATCATTTTGGCGGGTTTTCAAGTACCCTCAGTTTGAAGTTACTCTAGCTGTAGTTAGTCGGTCTTCATTTCAAGCTGACAAAGCCACCTTTCATTGGAATAGAAGAGGAACTAATGTGTTTGCTTTAACACAAACTGAGGTTAGTGCATATATGGTCAAAAGTAGACAAACATAACATTGAACTGTCAGTCAATAATGTGTTCACAATGTCACAAATTAAAGAAACATATTTCAAATACCAATTAGGCATTTCACATATACTTTTTTTACATATCAGTGGGTTCTCTACATACTTTAGGTTTTTTGAAACATTATACATGTTGAATGGTGGAACTATACACCACGAAATATCAATAATTCAGTTATTATTCAGTTCAGACAACATTTTTATATTTATTATATGACCCTAATACTCACTCTAATAAAATAAAATAAATAAATCAGCTTCATGCTGTATCCCGCACACAGCAGGGTAGGCAGAGGGAACCTACTGTTAAGACACTCCATTCCCCACTTTCTGCCGAATTCTGGAGGCATTGCGTGTTGAGTGGCAGAACTGAACGCCGCGCTTAACCTCGACACGAGAGCGAGGAAATGGAAATATAAATTTAAGTTCACTCTAACATTCTATTATATTTAAATAAAGGTAAAAGTAGGTCAAATTGAATGATAGCAATTATAAAATATATAACAGATTTATTTGCATCAGTTATATTTCAATATTTATCATATATAAGATGACATAATGTTATTACAGGTAGACAAGACGGGTAGTTCCTACTATGGAAAACAAGCTTTGTCATATGGAGATGTGAAGGGAAATGCAGGAAACATGACATTTAGTAAGATACTTTTTATTAATTACTAGCGCCTTCCACGAGACTAAGAACTTATTAACCTAAAAGCACTTCCCCATCAAATCTCTTGTATCTATTTTTATATCAAGATTTGTGTCTCTAATCCACCATCTTAGCAACTAAAAAAATTGTTTTGTATTGTAATGTTTGCATTGAAAAAATAATTAATATTATTTATTTATTATTTGATTCAAAATAGCTTATAAAAAATAAAATAATGAAAAAAATCTTTTAATTAATTATTTTAGTATTGATTTTAGTAGTTAAAAGCATAATATGTGAACAATATTTCAAATATTCATACCTATTGTTTCGAAATAGCCTATTTGTACTGAATAAAATTTTTTTTATATATGATATAAAAATAAAATATATAGGTCATATATGTTTAAAAACTAGCGACATGCTCGCGGCTTCCCTCGCTGAACGGAACGTTTTATATTGATATAATTTATTTTATTTATGAAGTAATTGTAGTAAACAAACATTAAATGATCTAAATGATAAGGGAAGTTTGCTAAAATACAATAGTGAAAACTGTATTCAAATCAATTCAGCCGTTTCTGAGATAAGCGCGTACAGACAAAAATCTTAAAAAATATAGATTTTTTGAGTTCATTTATGAATTGAATGATGATTTTTCTCATATATCTTCCATGTACAGACAGCGATCAGTTACATTTTTGTTATATGTGTTTAATTATAACAGGTAAAGAGGGGCCTATCCACGCTATTGCCTGGAACCCCGGCAACTGGAACGAATGGGTGGCGGTGTATGGACACGCGCCTGCCAAAGCGACTATCTTCAATGCTAAATGTGACCCTCTCTTCGAATTTGGAACTGGCGCTTGGAATGCCATATATTTTCCTCCTGAAGGAAATGATATCCTTTTTAAAAATCGCATATACCTATATATTATAATATATAAATATCTCCTATCATTTTAAGTAATTAAATAGAACTTTTTGGAGTATTTTATTCGACAACTTTTTAAGTCAACAAAGTTGTGATTGCCATTTCTAAGCCAATTTTTAAACGACAATCGAATCTACGACTATCGTTTTTGCAGTCAAACACCAGCACCGAAAGCTTTCGGCGCAGCGGCTCGAGGTGTGACTGTTAAACCGACTGGTTGTGGGTTCGATCCCCACTCGAGGAGATGAAATATTTACTTAAATTTATATTTCCATTTCTTCGCTCTGGTGTCGAGGTTAAGCGCGGCGTTGAGTTCTACCACTCAACACGCAATGTCTCCAGAATTCGGCAGAAAGTGGGGAATGGAGTGTCTTAATACTAGGTTCCCTCTACCTACCCTGCTGTGCGCGGGATACAGCGTGGAGCTGATTTAATTTTTTAAATTTTAAAAATTACTTATACCTTAACTCCATTGCACTAGTCCTACTAGGTGGTTTCGGTAACATAGCAACAGGGCACATTTCCGTATGGGATGTCCGTGGATACAAGAAACTTGGTGAATGCTCTGCACCTGATACTACCAGCCTTCAATGGGATCCGCGTGGAGAGACTTTCCTCACTGCCACCACGTACCCTAGACTCACTGTTGGCAATGGGTAACATTATTATATATGAAAACATTTTTTGTAACATAATAGTCAAATAACAAAGCATGTAGAATAAGTATATTTGAACTGCTAGTTTGAAAATTAAAATTGTAATTAAATTATCAGCTTTCATAATGACATATAAATAAATATATTTATAAATACTTTCAGGTACAAAATCTGGCATTACAGCGGTGCACTAATGCACAAACGCGTTTGTGCCGAAAAAGAAAACTTACTGTCGATCAATTGGCAACCCGGCACCTATCCTAAGAGCGAGCTTTCCAAAACCGCACCAAAAAGCTTAGAGGATGCTACTCCTAAAGCTGCGGCAGCGTACAGACCGCCTGGAGCTAGAAACCGTCCATCAACCTTTGTGTTACATGAACACGAAAAACCTCATAAGCCCGGACAAAGTTCCGATGGTATGTATGAATTATAATTCTATATTTCTTTTGGTTTTTTTTTTATAATATTATAAATTTAGGGAGAACCTATAACACTAAGACATATATAATATCCTTCTTTCGATCCATTTTAATTTTTTAAGTTTTCCATAAAAGAGGTTTGTACTTACATAAGTATTTGCGAGTAGTGGCTTTTACAACGTATGTTTGTATGTACGCTCCAATTTTGCTTAATAATATTATACTTTTTCAATAAACTTAAATAAGTAAATGAATAATTAAATAAATTTAGAAACATTCTTATAATGTAAAATACGTTTTCAACATTTTAACAAACTGCGGAAAAGAAAGTATTTTTAATTATAAACATTCTTTCCGTGCTGCATGAAATCACTTTAAAATAAAATTGTATAATGTCAGTTCTCCCGGTTCCCTTTTATATGTTTGTTATATTTATACTTTAACCTATATATGTGCAAGATACACCACATCAGACCACTAAAAAATAATAATAATAAAAGTATATTTGTACAGCAACGCCATCAAAACAAGCGATCAAGCAGAAGGAGAAGCGTGAGGCGCGTAAAGCCCGCAAGGCGGAGGCGGGCGGGGACACGTCCCCCGCGAGCCCCGCGCCCGTCGCCCCCGCCGCCGCGCCCCGCGGGCCCTTCGTGTCCACCGGCGACCCGGAGAAGGATAAGAAGATTAAGAATATTAATAAGGTTGTTCTTATTTTGTTTTATAATTTATTTCACCTTTACAATCTTTTCGATAAGTGGCGTAAGTTAAAATATTTTAGAACTCAATTCTGTGTTTTGTGTACGGAGAAGCGCGGAAATTTGAAGTAAGAGCTAATATGTAATGTTTAAATAATGCATTTTTTACAAGTGGAAATCGAATACACAACCAACTGTGACACTATGCAATAAGAGAGTTAGTGAGAGTTGTGACAGTTTTGATGATTTTCTATAGAGGTCATTTCAAATCTGACTTCTATATTATTAGGTTCTGTAATAAAGTTAAATTAGTTGGTATTAAGATAGATAAAAATAAATAATCGATTGATTTGGTAGTAAACTTAATGCACGTTATATTGTTCTTAAGCGTATAGCGACATGTGTGAGACGTTTAAATAAAAATATTTTATTTTAATTAATTTTTTTAATTTATAGTTTATAGTAGTCAGAAGTTTCAAAATGACATGACTAATTACAAAAAATTAATAAATTGAACACACTTCTTACTATACAACACGCCATGCCTTCAGATTTCGACGGAAAGTGGGGAACTTAGCTTAGTTAGCTCTAGGTTTCCTCAGCCTTCCCTGCGCAGGACACAGCGTGAAGCTAATTTAATATATTTTCTTAAATATTTTTTTATTATTGCAGAAACTGAGCGACATTGACAAACTGAAACAGCAAAAGGCGGCCGGAAAGCAGCTGGAACTCAATCAACAGGCCAAAATTGATAACGAAGCGTCTTTACTACAGGAACTAGCACAACTTCGGTTATGAGAAACAAATTGCATTTAAATAAACCTGTAAAAGAAGCAAATCGATAATAATCGAATAATCTATTTTTTTTTACTATATATTTTTTATCTATATACAATACTGTCGACAAATCCTAATCACAGCCTTGTAGCCTTGCAAATTTTGGGAAGAAAATAATCAAAAGTAAGAAAATGTACAGATAATTTCAAGGCGGCCACGTCTCGTTAAAATTACTATATATGCTGTTTGCTTAAAATATATGTTTTATTTTTATGTTACAAAACGAAAAATGGTTATAACAATAAAAAATCTGACAACATTGGTAGTGTGTTAGTGTTTGTGAAATTTTGCATTCTCAATTTGACCCACTTTCTCAGCGTCCGATTTAAAATTTTTACGACTTCACTTCTGATGATTGTTGTTAATCCAAAATGGCCGCCGTAACAAAATGGCAGATTATAATTTTTTGCACAACCCACCTAATATAGGTATCAAATGAAAGAGATTGGTGTTTAAAATACATTACAATACTATACAAATATCCAGGAAGCTTGTTTAAAAAAAATATTAAATATTTTTTATTCAAATATATCAATATTTAATTTTACAAAAAAAAATGTTGTTTGTTTTTAATTATTTCTATTGAGATTGATAAAATTATTAGAAAATATATTTAAATAACCTTGTATGAGAGGTTTCTTGTGAAATATTTCAATATATTAATCTATCATAAAAAAAACATATAGTATGTATATGTAAAAGAAAGAAAAATTGTAACTTCTAAAAGAGATCACATATTGAAACTGGCTAATACTTGGACGGATCTTAGATACACGGTTTTCACTTATACTAAAGTTTATAGCAAAGTTAACTCGATAATATAATATGTATTGTTTGTTACATGCTTGTTCATATATAAATATATATATTATTTACCTATATAATAAGTAGAAGTGACTAAATGTACTGAAGCTATAAGTTATTTTTTATTCTAAACAAAAGCGCATTTGTTTTTACTAAAACTTATCACTTTAAAAATGTTTTTATGCAAGATTATTGTTTTATTTTTAAGTAAGTTCTATTTGTATTTTTTTTGTCATCTAGTGTAAAAACACTCCGTTTCTCAATTTTCAAAACATTAGGTGCTCACCTTAAAGGCCGGCAACGGACCTGTAACTCCTCTGGTGTTATACGATCACTTACCATCAGGTGACCCGTACGCTCGTTTGCCTTGTCTTTCTCCGTATAAAAGAACAGTAGTGGAAAAACTTTGTCTACCAGAGCTAGAAAATTAAAATGATTCGTCCCCAGAGTGGAAATCGAACTCTGAACCATCGTACAGTCAAACGCTATACCACAGCGTCACTATGGCCTCATAACATTTTATTTTGAATTATTTGTGTTTTGTTTTCTGTGCTGTATGACTTTTAACAAATTCTTTGTTAAAAGTCAGTTATTTCTTAGGCTTTTATTATTACTTCATAATTTATTAACAATCCTGCTTCACTTTTATGGAAATAATTTATTTGAGAAATAATATTTTCATATCATATTATATTGCTGTTATATAAATGCCTAAATACAAAAAGTATTTTAGTAAAAATATTTTTATAGCAGTTACTATGGTCTATTGAAAGCAGGTATTAAAATATATAATATCAATATATTGTTAATAGTTATAAGAAATAATTGAATGTGCTGGCTTAAATAAAATTTTAAATCAATGTTGATTTTATTTTTATGCCCCTTTTATTTAAGCAGGCCAGTCGTGGCGCAGCGGCACGAAGTGTGACTGCGAAACCGACTGGTTGTGGTGTGGTGGCTCTGGTGTCGAGGTTAAGCGCGGCGTTGAGTTCTGCCACTCAACACGCAATGCCTCCAAAATTCGGCAGAAAGTGAGGAACGAAGTGTCTTAACACTAGGTTCCTGCTGTGTGCGGGATACAGCGTGAAGCTGATTTGATTTTTTTTATTTTTTTTAATTTAAGCAGTTAACAATCCCTGTTGATCAAGTTGTGTGAAGTAAAGTGTATATTCCAGTCCCCCGGGAGATCAAATTTTAAAATTGTTTATTTGTTTTACCACCGTGTAAAAAAATATATACACTTGAAAAACAAGGTTATTTTGCAATTAATTACAAATAGACACTACAATTTTATATGTAATCAACTTCACGCACACAGCAGGGTAGGCAGGAGGGAGCCTAATGTTAAGACACTCCGTTCTCCACTTACCACACACATAGCTAATGTGTTCATAACAGTTAAATTTATGATCAATTCTAATCATCTATGAGAGAGTACTATTTCTATTGCACACACACACACACACAACCACAGTGGTCATTGTTCAGGTTGTGCAGACAGCTGTCAGTATGCGCTATAAAATTGCAGTTTATATTGCTATTTATTTTTAGATATGGTGAAGAAATATGTAACATTTTTTTTTGAGAGGATTTATTATTAAATTACCATCACGACACCACTTATTTAGAACGTCGAAATCTTCCTGCAAAAACATTATGCTCTTTTTTACATTTTTGGCTGAAACAAATATAAGTTAAGTTCTACAGTGACTAAATAATTTACTCATGTTATTCATATAAGCTATGAAGTGTAGGTCCTAGTACTGAACCTTGAGCCGTGTCTTCTGAGTCTTTCATGGTTGCACTACAGCTATCGTCTAGTTTCACTTACTAAATTCTATCTGTAAGATAATTTTTACACCATTTTAATACTGGGCCTCGTGTTCCGGTACTCTCCAATCAATCTTCGAGCTCATTGTGATCCAAAGTTTCAAACGCGCGAGAAAGATCAATAAATAAGGCTAAAACATGAAGTTTTTGATCTAACTATGTATTTAATTGATCAGTAAGTGATATGATAATAAAATGGTAGTATTTTTACCAATTCGAAAACGTACGACACGTTTCGTATTGTATGTCATTCAAAATATTATTGTTTTCATAAAAAGATTGAATTTTTAACATTTTTAAAGTGTTATTCCACACTTAGGAAAGAAAAATACTTATTTAGAAAACCAGACAACCAGATCGGTTTCCAGGAGGCGCGGGTTAGAGTCCCGCTACGTTCAAATTTTTATATGTTTTCTAAATAAGTAAGATTGAATTTGATTATAAATACGTTTTTTTTGTGATTTTATTTATTACAGAGATATACAGATTATGTCATCATTACCTTGATTCTAGTCATATATGTGTGTGTGTGTATAGTTGTAGATATCACCCAGAGCCATCGGTGAAGCATGACAAGAGTTCTGCTTAATGAAGCTTATCCTGTCTGAAGTATTAATGCATTTACGCAATGATATAGTATAATGATATATGACAATTTGAAATCTATATGAAAGTTACGTAGAATATTTTGTAAAGTATAATTTTTATTTATCTTCTAAATTATATTTATTAAACGAGGCCAGTTGTGGCGCAGCGGCACGAGGTGTGACTGTAAAACCGACTGGTTATGGGTTCGATCCCCACTCGAGGAGATGAAATATTTACTTAAATTTATATTTCCATTTCTTCGCTCTGGTGTCGAGGTTAAGTGCGGCGTTGAGTTCTGCCACTCAACACGCATTGCCTAGAGAATTCGGCAGAAAGTGGGGAACGGAGTGTCTTAACCCTCTGCCTATCCTGCTGTGTGCGGGATACAGCGTGAAGCTGATTATAAATTATAACATTAAAATACAACTTGTATACTAATATACGTACCATTTTAATATTATTACAAAGCAAATTGTTAATTTATTTCTTTATTTTCAATTAAATAATTTAATATCCAATCGATACTCAACATATTTTCAACACTTTTTAAAATATAATCATCGAGGATAAATACCTGTAAGTTAAGGGTACTCCTTTCGGATGTTTTTATTTACACCCGATTAGATATCGATAAATAATTGATATGCGAGGTAGGTACAAAATTACAGCCGTCGCTCGAGTCGTAGTACGTTGACGGGCCGATAACACCAATTAGTTTGTAATCTACTTAGCTTCTAGTATTTACTTTATAATGGACAGAGAGAGTGAGGACACCGACGAGGGCGGTCACCTGTTAAGAAATCCGGATGAAATACAGAATAGGAATCAAGTCATGTATGGAAGCACTGCGGCGATGGCGTCTTCGTCCGAAACGATAGTGTTTGATACTAAGCTGATGAAAACTTCGACTTTGACTGAGGAACTGGCGGCCACGTGGGGCGGTCGCGGCTCGTTGCCTGACTCTGGAAGATTGAGGAGAGCTCACTCGTGGTCAGGTGGACCACCGGACGACGTCCCGTCTGAAATAAGAATTTTGAGAGAAAGGTAGATATTATTTTTATTAACATTTATAGTGAAGTTATTTTGCCTGTGCCTGTAGCTAATATGCCTGTAAAATACGATAAACGATAAAATATGTAGGTAAACATTACATTTGTTAACATTTGCAATCATTTCTATTTTCTAGGTTCTTTTTATATTAATAAAAAAAATGGATATTTATGAAATAAAAAAATAAAAGTAGGTACAGGTTTATTTTAATAAATGAATAGTAACATAGTTTTTCTAAATACCTAAACCTAGTGTTAAAACACTCCGTTCCTTACTTTCCGCTGATTTTTTCAAAGCATTGCGTGTTGAGTGGCTAATAACAATTTAATAAATAATAGCAAGTGGGAATTGAACCTACAACCGTCGCGTTACATTCATATGCTTGTGCACCTTCGCCACAACAGCCTCTTATATAAAAAAAAAATCTTGTTTTTATTACAAGGTTAGTGCGCACTCAAGCAAAATTAAGGCCAGGGGCGGTGCGCCACCTGTCCCGCCACCAGCGACTGACGCTGGCGTCATTAGCACTGGTGGACTTCATGAGCTTTTGCTCCATGAGCATCATGGCGCCGTTCTTCCCAAGAGAAGCCTCCGATAAAGGTTTATCTGAAACCATGTGTGGTATGGTGTTCAGCTTCTACGCGGTTGTAATGTTCCTAACTTCACCAATTTTTGGTAAATATGTACGTATAAACTATAAAGTATTTGCTATTGATTTGTATGATAATTAATTTAAAAAAATTATCAGCTTCACACTGTATCCCGCATTCAACAGTATATGTAGAGGAACCTAGTGGTAAGACACTGCGTTCCCCA
Source organism: Heliconius erato x Heliconius himera (assembly GCA_013421005.1). NCBI lineage: Eukaryota > Metazoa > Arthropoda > Insecta > Lepidoptera > Nymphalidae > Heliconius > Heliconius erato x Heliconius himera. The sequence goes on from JAATLQ010038657.1 coordinate 165,725, forward strand.
CTGTCAGCTGGTTTTCGAAACATTGCGTTTTTAGTGGTGGATCTCAACGCCGAGGTTTTGCTTTGTTACCAGAGCGAAGAATTAAAAATATTAATAAATAATAATTCATTGCCGAGTGTGAATCAGACCCACAACCGTTGTGTTACACACACAGTCACACCTATGTGCCACTGAGCCATGACGGCAGGCTTACTTTTTTTTAATTGTTTTTATAATTGAATTTAATTTTATTTATTTGCTTTTAAAACGGGTAAACACAATATAGCTTAAGCTTAATTTCACCAATAAAATAAAGTTGTTGATTAAATTAAAAAAAATATATGGATTCTATATGTAATGTGGCAGGTATTGCAGTGACTTTATATTTTTGCCTTGATATGTATCTTTTTTATGTATATTAATACACTACTATATATAAATAATTACCACTTTTACTGTATTTTACTTATGTGTATAAATACAGTAAAAGTGGTAGTTATTTCATTACGATTTTTAACAAAAATACCAAACAGTATATTATATATATTATTAATTGAGGCCAGTCGTAACGCAGGGGAACAAAGTGTGACTGTAAAATCGACTGGCTGGTCGACACTCAACACGCAATGCCTCCAGAACTCGGCGGAAAGTGGGGAACAATTTGTCTTAACAGTAGGTTCCCTCTGCTCACCCTGCTATATGCGGATGTATCCCGTGAAGCTCATTTACTTTAATTTAATTTATATATTATTAACATTAAAGATATTTAAAAAAAAAATGTTTTATAAAGAGTTATTAAATCATGTGTCCACCGTACTTTTATGAAGTAGGAATTTTCCGAAAAGGATATTTATAAACTACTTTTATCATATTAAATATAAATACACATATTGCTATATGCTGTTGTCATTGATATTTTATTCTGTCTGCGATTTATTGCGTATTGGTAATGAAATATCTGTAAAAGTAAAATTGATTAGATACATTGTAAATAGGCCAATCATAACGCAGGGGCACAAAGTGCGACTGTTAAATCGACTGGTTGTGGGTTCGATCCCCACTCGAGCAAATGAAATATGTATTTAAATTTCCATGTCTTCGTTCTGGTGTGTCTCGAGGCAAAGCGCGGCGTTGAGTTCTGCCACTTAGCACGCAATGCCTCCAGAATAGAGTGTCTTAACACTAGGTTCCCTCTGCCTACCCTGCTGTGTGCAGGATATAGCGTGAAGATGACATTGTAAATATATTGAATTTCGCGAAGTTTGTACGACGAACGAACTAAGATGATTATAACATCTAAAGTACACGAGACAGGTTGTGGATTCGATTCTCACTCAATAAATGAAATATTTAACATTTTAATTTCTTCGCTCTGGTTTCGAGGCAAAAGCCTGCCGTTGAGTTCCGCCACTCAACACGAAATGCCTGGAAAAATTGCGCGGAAAGTGGGGAACAGAGTGTCTTAACACTAGGCTCCCTCTGCCTACCCTGCTGTTTGCGGGATATAGCGTGATAAATTGATTTTTTTTAATTAATTATAACACAGGTAATATTCATTTGCAGTTGCCGGCCATAGGAGCGAAGTTCATGTTCATAGCTGGAATGTTTATCGCTGGGTCTTGTAATGTTATATTTGGGTACGTTGGTAAACAATGAAATCTTATACAAACATATTTTTATTTTTGTGGACATTTCCGAGACCTAATTCTTTAATTTATTTTATTGTTATTTGGAATGTTTATGTAAATATTTACTGTACTACCTTAATTAAAATTTAATTAATGATAAGTGTTAGTAATTAAATATAAAAGAAAATAACATGTTTATTAGACAGTGGGGCAATTGAAGTTGTTTTTCCGTCAGTTTTTTTATATAAATTTTATTTAGAGTATGTATTACCTATGACTGATATAGGCGGTATCACTGGTATAGGTATCAGTTTTTAGGTAAGTTCTGCAGCTAAATATCTAAATAAGCGGAAAGCATAAAATTAAATTTTGCATAATAAATATCCATATTTACCTATAAGTAGTACCTGCAGAGGTAATCTAGTGTTCGAAAACGCTCCGTTCCCTACTTTCTGGCGAATTCTAAAGGCATTGCATGTTGAGTGGCGGAACTCAACGTCACCCTTTTTCTTCACACCAGTGCGAATAAATGAAAATATAAATTTAAATAAATATTTAATTTTTTCTGGTGGAGATTGAACTCACAACCAGTCGCGTTTATAGTCACACACTTGTGCCCCTGCGCCACGACTGGCCTAACCTAGTATAGATAAAAAATATAATTTTGGAAAATATAATAATAATTAATACGTATTTAGAAAACGTATAAAAATCTGAACGTAGCGGGACTCGAATCCGCGCCTCCTGGAAGCCGTTCAAATTTTTATTATACGTTTTCTAAATAAGTACTTTTCTTTCCTAAGTGTGAAATAACACTTTAAAATTGTTAAAAATAATAATAATTACATGTACATTCATATAATTTGTTTCAGAACTCTAGTCTTAATAGAAGACATGAACACATTTACAACTCTTTGCTTCGTGGTGCGTGGTATGGAAGCCCTCGGCGCCAGTGCGTACTCCACAGCTAGTTACGTGTTCGTCGTGAACGCCTTCCCGGACACCATCGGATCAGTTTTGGGAATCTTGGAAACATTTGTGGGACTCGGCATGTCTGTCGGTCCTGCTATAGGAGGTCTTTTATATTCGGTATGTATATTACTAATTTATGTTTTAAGCTGAGATGAAAATTGAAATATTAATTTTAGTTTTCTTTAATTAAATGTTTACTGTGGGCATTAAGATGTCCTAAGTATATACACAGAATGTACTTACATTCAGGATTTGATATAAAAACTTAAGGCTTTAATGTTTTTGTATATATCAACGTAAGTTACAAAGAATTATATATTATTTTGGGATTCACGTTGCTTTCTGCACATGGCAGGGTAGGCACAGGGAACCTAGTGTTAAAACACCGTTCGCCACGTTCCGCTGAACTCTCGTGGCTTCGTTACCAGAGCGAGTAAATATTTCATTACTCCGAGGGAGAATTGAACTCAGAGCCGTCGCGGTTACATTCGAATGCATGTGCCACTGCGCCATGACGGCGTCATGTATTTATTAATAATTTATCTTATCATATATGATTTTATACTTTTATTGTAATGTACAAAAATTTGTGAAATTTCAAATGTTTTAGATAGATTGGAGGATTTGGTCTACCATTTTACAGTTTAGGAATCGTGATGGTGCTGACGGTCCCTATTAACTACTTTTTGCTAGCTGACTGCGATGGTAAGCTTGCAATGGATATTTTAAATACAATTAAGACTGTATTATGTAAACCTCAGTTATACGGATGCGCGGCTATCCGATTGACCCACATTGTTAATCTGTCCATCAATGTATCATAATAAAACAAACATAGATTTTTTTTATTTATCAGCTTCACGCTGTATCCCGCACATAGTACGATTAGCAGAGGGAACCTAGTGTTAGCACACTCCGTTCCCTAATTTTAGCAAAATTCTGGGGGCTTTGCGTGTTGAATGGCGGAACTCAACGCCGCGCTTTGCCTTGACGCCAGAGCGAAGATATGAAAATATAAATATTAATATAATATAATCATTTCCTTGAGTGGGGATCAAACCCATAACAGTCGTGTTTACAATCACACTTTGTGCCCGCTGCACCACGACTGGCCTTAAACATTGATCTGGTTGATATTTTTAACTGTGTCGTAAATTTAAATAAACGTACAAAAAATAATGGATAATAATATTGATACTTAGTTAAGTTTTAGTCAATGAGTTAAATATCCGTTGTATCTCATTTTACATTAAATTTCTTTCAGAATACGTATCCGGTTCAAAGACGGCTTCAATTTTACGACTTTTCACAATTCCATCTATAATTATAACTGGACTAGTTATTGTAATTGTTTCAAACACTTGGGCATTCTTAGATCCGACACTTGAACCACACCTGAGGCAATTTGGACTATCTACAAAACAAATAGGACTAATATTCCTTCTTTTCTCCAGTTTATATGCAATCTTTAGTCCTATATGGGGATGGGTGGCGGATCGGTAAAGTAAAATATATATATTTTTAAAAATTTAAACAGAATTTATATATACATAAAGATTATTTTCGATACTTCACTCTTAGGTGCTGTATATTTACTTTATTTAATTTTTAGTGAACGCATTTTATCTGTGACGCTTAAAACTACAACATTTTGTACATGGAGAGGCCAGTCGTGGCGCAGGGGCATAAAGTGTGACTGTAAAACCGACTGGTTGTGGGCTCTATCCCCACTCGAGAAGATGAAATATTTACTTAAATTTATATTTCCATTTCTTCGCTCTGGTGTCGAGGACAAGCGCGGCGTTGAGTTCTACCACTCAACACGCAATGCCTCCAAAATTCGGCAGAAAGTAGGGAACGGAATGTCTTAACACTAGGTTCCCTCTGCCTACTCTGGATATGCAGGATACAGCGTGAGGCTGAATGATTTATTTATTTTATTTTACTTATTTAGAAAACATATAAAAATTTGAACGCAGCGGGACTCGAACCCGCGCCTCCTGGAAACCGACCAGAATTTTCAAATTTTTATACGTTTTCTAAATAAGTATTTTTCTTTCCTAAGTGTGAAATAACACTTTAAAAATGTTTTAAATTGTTTTATGTTATTTGGTGCAATTTTTCAGTGTTCACAATCATTGGTGCATGATGGTTTGGGGCTTATTTTTATCATCTATTGGCCTTTTACTGCTTGGCCCATGCCCATTTATTCCTGGTCTTCCAAAGTAAATATAAATATTTATTTAGAACAATTATACAAAATAATGTCTAACATGTAGTATTTTACTGAAAACGAAAAAATAATTGAAATATACTTTTTAATGAATAAGTCTTGTTATTCGAATAGACTGAAACTGAAAAGAATACAAATATAGTTTTTATTTTAACTATAGATATGTACTTAAAAATAATGCATTAATTCCAAATATATATATACTGTTCTTAGTTTATTAAACATCTATGTTTTTTTTAACTTTATAGAGATTTATGGCTGGATCTTGTAGCGTTATCAATATTGGGTATGTCCGTAGCGTTAACCCTTCTACCGACATTTCAAGGAGTATTAACGAGTTCAATGTGAGTATATATGACTTATAATTTTTCATACGATTTTATTCTTTCACCAAAGAAAAAAATATCGTTTATTATTATTAATTATATAATATTTTAAATATATATTATTTCATATTCTGAACAATTCAGCGATATGTCTAATACTTAACTTTAAAGACTAGATTATAATTCTTCTATCAAATTCATGTCTCCCCCTAGTGTTAAGACTCTCCATTCTCTACTTTCGACCTGAATTACAAGCATGGTATGCTAAGATCATAGCAAGGAAATTGAAAATAATTAAGCTTCGGAATCTCAAACATTTGTCATTCGTGTTTAATTAACAATTACTTTTAGCTACGAAGGTGGTTGTCCAGAGGCACTCGCTACGTACAGCGCGGTGGCAGGAGTGTGGTCTTGTTGTTATTCTTTGGGGGAAGTGCTTGGACCGGCGTTGGGGGGCGCCCTCTCTCAGCAGTATGGATTTCCACTCTGCGCTACTCTGTGTGCTGCTGCTTGCTTCACGATGGTAAAACTTGCATATTATAACATTCTACTTTAAAAAAATAATAAAAATTGTAATGCGAGTCACGATGCGGGTCTAAAGTATGAATGGTATATAGAACTCTACTAAATTAATATTTTTTAATAATAATAATTAAAATAAGTGAAAGAAATGAAGAAAGGATTGAATGCAAGATCAGTGTAAATGGTAGAGATATTAGAACAAGCGAATGACGTGGTATATTTGAGAAGTATATTCAGTAGAGATGGAAGATACGAGATGGATACGGAAAGGCGTATTCTTGTCAGTAACAGGGTTAATGGAGCCTTAGCAACATTGATGAGACGGCGAAACGTACACAATGCAACGTTTGTACCGATGCTGTTATACGGCAGGGACACGTGGGTATTACAGAAGAAGAATGAAAGAAAGAGACTTTCTGGAGAGATACAGAGAATGGCAGGTACTAGCGAGGATGTCACGGTGATAATGAAGAAGAATGTGCTCTACTGAATTGGGCACGTCGAACGATAGAGTGATGAAAGAATGGCAAAAAAGACTTATGACGGAAAAGTGAGCGGTAAGAGAGGTAGGAGAGGTCTCGGTTGACTTTGGAAAGAACAGTCTCCAAGATACTGAAGGAAGGTCATGTAAAAAGCATGAGGTCCCCCCGGAGGGCATGTATGAAGAGGTTGATGACAGTGGACAAGGCGAAAGAGATATGCAGAGACCGTAGTATTTGGTGCCTCACTAACCCGCTAGGGATACCGCGTGAAGCTAGAAAGAAAAAAAATCAAAGTAGAAAATCTATATATAAAATTTGTTCAAGTTATTAATAATGTTTTATATATAAATACATATAATAGACATAATTATAAAATGCAGGCTGTCGTAACTCTGCTATTTTTCTCAATGCGAGAGTCGACGAAGTGGGTTGGTGGTTCGGAATATTCTAATTCGATACCATACAGTGACACCACATGGAATAGCAACCATTTCTGTCAGGAAACACAGAGTGCACCAGAAAGTCGTGTTGCTGAAAACTCACCTCTCATAGCGTGCTCGTGTGCTGCTAGAACTGGTAACTATTTCTATAGATTTTTTTTTATATTTTGTCAATTTTAATATTTTAATTCTGTTTATTTATTAAGGTACATTTTAACATAATATAGAGTCAAGCAATAAAAAGTTAAAACAGTTGAAATATGCTTATTAAAAAAACCTATACAAAATTCTGACGTAGTGGAATTTGAACCTGCGCCTCTTTGGAAACAGCCCAAGCGCTCTGACCAACTAAGCCATATGTTCTCATCGAGCTACGTTGAAATTCTTATATGCTTGTAACAACTTATTTATGTTGTTAGCATCTCTGTAGGGTGGTTTTTACAAATTTCCCAAAGATAATTACTTTGATTTGGCAAGAGATACGTTTTCTTAATAAGTATTTTTCTTTCCTTCGTGTGGAATAACACTTTATAAATGTTTAAAAATATTTAAAAATAGTATTCTCTTTTGCGACCTCCTAGTCTGTATATAACTCATACAATTACACTCATATAATATTTTTTTTAGAATATTACGTGAATCCAACACCGAACAGATATGTTTGTTTCATACATGACAAAAGTAGAAAAAGTGGCTCAGCAAGTGTTGCAAATTCAATAGCATATTTCTTAAAATTCCAATACATAACAAATATGTATATAAATATAAAAAGAAAAAAAGCAAAAAAAGAGAGAGAAAGAAACGAGATGCTGTACCAAAATTACCTTGATAATAACAAATGTGATGCAAGTCACAATATAGAAGATAATGAAAATGATAAACAAAATAGTATCGTGTCAAATAATAGTATTATAGAAAATAGACGATGTCACAGTACCGAAAACAGCTTTTGTTCATATTTAGACAATAAAATATTTGGCCCAGTTCTTGTGGAAATAAACAAAGAAAATATTATTTTTAAAAGAAATCACAAAGGGCTGGTCGCAAAACTGGTTACATTAGATGAAGAAAAAAATCCATCAGATGAGATAATAAGACATAATATACAAAAAGTTCATTTTTACGAACAAATTCCGGAATGCGCCACTCTTGAAGACGTTTTCGTAAGTGTAATAGTTATAAAATGTATTAGTTATTATATTTCTTATTTTGACGGGGTAATCTGCAAGAAGCTAACGATAAGCTACTACTATACTTTGCACTCTACTTTTTAGAAATAAAATACCTGGTGTAACCCAAAGCCACACAATATCTGAAACGGTAGAGAAATGCTGCAGAATTATAAATTTATTTTTTTCGATCAATAAATATCGCCGTATAAAAATTGTTATAGCAACCATATCAAAGAAATTGTTAATTCTTTTTATCGATTTCCTTGTTAATATTTTGTCGATTTTCACGTAACTTGTCTCTTTGATTTCTTGAGAAAGACATAATAATAAATATACCGAACAATATATATATATATATATATATATATATATATATATATATAAAAAAAAAATCTATCAATATGTATGTCCTACGTGCCTTCGCCTACCGCAGTCATTTCTGTACCCAAATATTAGGTAAATAGTTTCTGTAGACAAATAATATTTTTTGAAATAAAATAATTAACATTATATATTTATAAAGATAACTAGCGATCTAAACGCGGCTTCAGCGTCTTCAGTTTATTCCTGTACTAACCCAAAATTATACAAAATTTTGTGTGTTTATTCTTTTTGTGTACTGATGTATCTATAAGTTAAATTACTATAAAGTTTTATCTAAATCCGTTCAGTAGTTTTTGCGTAAAAGTCGAACAAACATCCATCATAGCCTTTTACATTTATAGTCCTCCTCCTAGTAGGAGGAGAGGATTTTATGTATTTTTTATTCTATATGAGGCCAGTCGTGGCGCAGTGGCACGAGGTGTGACTGTAAAACCGACTGGTTGTGGGTTCGATCCCCACTCGAGGAGATGAAATATTTACTTAAATTTATATTTCCATTTCTTCGCTCTGGTGTCGAGGTTAAGCGCGGCGTTGAGTTCTGCCACTCAACACGCAATGCCTCCAGAACTCGGCAGAAAGTGGAGAACGGAGTGTCTTAACACTAGGTTCCCTCTGCCTACCCTGCTGTGTGCGGGATACAGCGTGAAGCTGATTTTATTCTATAACGTTTTTGTTTGTTTAAAAACAGGATGGATGTGAGTGCAGGGAAGGCGTTACATACGCAAGAGGGACGGTTACGATGTCTTCGACGGGAGCCTGTGAGGTTTAAATAAAGTCCTCTTAAATAATTCATGTGATATTTCAAAAAAAACATAATATTAAATTGTAAGTTACTTGTAATCTGAAATTAATTGATTTATAAATAAATTTTATTCATTTGATTAATGAAATTATTGTAAAATCATTTTCATTTACCCTGAAACTCTAAAATAGCAAAGAATATTTTCCGAACCGCGCGGATTACTAGGAATTCATAAAATAAAGAGGGCAGAAAGGAATTTACTTACACATCGAAAATAGGGTAAACAGGGGAATGTCAAATGCTACCCCTCTTTCTTTCTATGTGTGCACGTCTTACAGTACTCTGAGGGTAGTAGGATACCGCTAAACAAAATATGCTATCCTAGTATAATCGACCTCTATAGACGATTTCCCAACAACATTTGTCCGAGCCCTTGACCACTGACCACGTGTGCCGAATTTAACATCGAATTTTCTTCAAGGATAGAATAATCAGCTACGAAGGCTACGAGGCTACGACCTATAAGAACCACTGGTACCAGGAAAATATAAGAGAATAGGAATTATTATAGAAACGATTAGCTTACAGCTAGTGTTGTATATTTCACTCACCAAAGCCATAAAAAAAGACAAAAAATTTCAGTTATTAATAATTATGTTCAGAAAATAATTTCTTTTTACTAGTAGTATATACGTATTATTTATAGAATTTATTTTTATTTGTTAATATAGGATTGGATTACCCCCGTCACGTATGTAAGAACACAAACAATACGTTTTTATTAAACAAGTAAAACATCTTTAATATTTACTTTTCTACATAAATATGTATGTACAAAAATAATTTAACGTTGTAATAAAATTCGCAAGAAATAGATCCAAATAAATATTGAGGGCAGTTGTTATATTTAGAAAGGTTAAAACGTCTACAGCAAAATCATTGACGTCACTACTATACACATTCATAGAGGGTGGCTACGAGGGCGGACGGGAGGGTGGATGAGAGGGACGGAGAAAATACAACAAAGGATACGCCCTCTATACACAAAAGCGATATAATGCTATCACCTTCTATTTTCAACGAACTTTTCGTATATTCTGATATCCTAGTAACAGCTACGATGATGGAAAATTCCGAGTAGGTACTACGTAGCACCTACAATTTTCTATTAATATAAAATATGAAAATCCTATTGTTTTATGTATTGAGTATAAATGTAAATGGTTGCGTCAATTGCATTTTAATTCTAAATCTTATATCAAATATTTTTATTATTATGTTTTTGACGCAAATACCTCGTATAATAAATAATATTAGTACTAAATACTTACTACAATTGATATTATTATACATATTATATTTTATCAGTTGCAACTTACAGTACATAATTTTTTTTAGCTTCACGCAGTATCCCACACACAGCAGGGTAGGCAGAGGGAATCTCGGAATTCTGGAGGCATTTCGTGTTGAGTGGCGTAACTGAACGCCGCCTCAACGCGATTGCCTTGAAACCAGAGTGAAGAAACGGAAATATAAAGTTAAATAAATATTTCATTTCCTCGAGTGGGGATCGAACCCAAATCCAGTCGCTTCTACAGTCACACTTTTATATATAAAGATTTATTTATTTTACTTTACTTTTTTAAAATAAGAACACTTTTTGAAAATTATCTTTTTAAATATTTAATATAAAGTTGTAATTTTTTATATAGCTGCTAAAACTATCTAAATAACTAAAAATATACCACGGACACGTGACACAGTTATCAACTAACAATTATTTCATAGCAGATGCCGATTGCATCGATTTCAGTTAATTGATCCATGTTCTCATTTGCGTTCCTGCATCACATTGTAATATAACGTGGACACTGCGAACGTGGTCAAACGAAGCCATTTTCATTTTCAAAACAAAATATATTGATTAAAATGAAACTTTTTACAATATTATGCCTAATTGGTGTGATTTACTCAGAGGAAGGTGAAAAAAAGTCGTCCGAAGAAAAGGAAAAATGTGACGGTGTACATGTACGTGATAAATTTCATAAAAAACACATTATTGGTATGGGCCTAAATCGACCATACCAATTGGCGTACGATCATAGTGAACATAAAATTTTCTTCAGCTACAACAGTGGGGACGACGATAAAGACCTATTTGAAATCGGCTATATTGAGAAGGGCCATATAAAACACAAAGTTATAGAAGAAGTGAAAAATGGATTTGCTATCGCTATAAACAATCAAAATAATGTCATCTATTTTGGAGGTAGTGAAGGTGTCTACAAGCATCATCTAAAATCAAACGATAGCAAAGTTTCCAAAATTGTTTCCGGATATGATGTATGGGATATGTTCTTTAAGCACCATCTATATTTTATTGATTATCCCTCCCAGAAATTATATAAATATGAACATGAAAAGTCTGGAGTACAGATTGAACATCAAAAACATATCCATGAAAAAATTTTTCAGTTCGCGATCGATGGAGACAACGACATTTTCATAACTAATTCAACCGGATTATATAGGATTAAAAATGGTACTGATCACAGAATATTTTACGATGGACCAAAAGTCTTTAGAGCAATCGAAATAAACAACCATGGTGAAGCCTACTTCAGTGGCCAAAACGGTATATTCGTTGCGAATAAAAAAAATGATTCCCTAGAGAAAATAGCACATATTAAAAATATTTTTGGATTGGCCTTCGATGGTGATGATAATATAATTTATTCAAATCCAAGTGAAATAATTAAGTTAATTCCAGAAGAATGTGATTAATATCGAGAGGCGTAGAGCCGTTGTAAATACGAGTGTTCTAAATCATTACTGGCGATAAATAATGATAAAATTATATGTGTGATATTTTATTATTATAAAATATAATAATATTATAAAAACTAAGAATTTTATTATATTACACTTTTTGAGAATTATTTACTTACTTTACTATACCTATGATACTAATCAAACGTAATTTTTTACTGTATGTGTACTACATGAAATTAAATTTGTAAGCTACTTATACTCTATACTTATAATAAAATTGGTGTCTGTACATTCATGACATTATATAGAATCAAAAATAATTATTTTTTTTAAATATTTGCCTGTTTGTGCGTTTGTTCACGCTAATCTTAGAATTTGATAGTAATTTTACTATTATATTTTAGCAAGTTTCCCTTAATGTTTAGGGTTTGTTTTATTTTAATTGGTTTATAAAAAAAGTTATACCGCTTTAAGAATGTTGCTCGACAAAATTGCTATACATAACTGTTTTATTCAATTGGGTGAAACTTTAATTTTCAATCAAATCGAGTCAGCGCTTTGGCTCGACACCAGAACGAAGAAATGAAAATATAAATATTAATCAATATTTAATTTCCTCTAAAATCGAACCCACAACCAGTCGATTTTACAGTCACACTTTGTGTTTCTCTTGCGACTCTCTGGCTACTTAATTTTCGATATAGGTATAAATATTATTTTTAAAATTAAATTATTGCTAGAAAATGAGAATAATGCACATTAATAGTTATGTAGTTCAAGCGGGTAAAGCCGCGAGTGCGTGCCTAGTATTAAAATTTGCTTTAACAAGATATTGTTCTGTACTAATCCGACAAACATTTGTGATCCAATTACAACACAGCTATTTGCTATCGTTAAATGAAACTGAAGTCTAAGCCTCTTTAATAAAGCATCATATTGAATGGCATAATTTTTCAAGACTAAATGTTAAAGGCATTGTGTGATGACGTCATACCTCCCCCGTAAAGTAGATTGGGTTGTAAGGCTTTCTTTGAACTCTGCTGAAATAAAAAAATCTGCACTTTTTTTAATTTCGTTTATTGTTTTTTTTTGTTGAATATTATATGATTTTTGGTACAAGCCATTACAGTGGATTTTAGTTATATAAAGATTTATTTAACATGATACAGAGAGGATGTCACAGTGAGAAAGAAGAGGAAACGGCAAAATAATTTTACGAATCAAGAGTGGGCGGCTAGAGGCAGTAGGAGAACTTAGTTGAACCTTGACCTTCGAGAACATAATATCGTTAAAACTGGCAGAAGGTTACCTACAGGGCATGATGCTGAGGAACATGGGATGATGAAGAGGTTGATGAAAGTGGACGGGGTAAAAGAGGAATGTAGCGTTTGGCTCTTCATTCTCTCTAGCTACCACTCTTAGGATAAAGCATGAAGAGAGAATAAGATAAAACTGTTTAATATTATATATTCGTATATTGAAATCTAAAATTATAGTAAATATTATTTGTTATAAGGAATGTTATAAAATTAAAAACTTATGAAACTATGTAATTGTTCACTTCACGATAGCCACCCAGACCACCACACCATACAATACGTTTGGTGTTCTGATGCTTAATATTTTTTTTAAATGTCGCATAAGAATATACTTGTAAATAGATTTATTTTAGTGATTGATTGGTAAGGCCCGTTGCATAGGGGCACAAAGTGTGACTGTAAATAAAGCGCGGCGTTGAGTTCCGCCACTCAATACGCAATGCCTCCAGAATACGCCAGAAAATGGGGAACGGAGTGTCCCAACACTAGGTTCCCTCTGCCTACCCTGCTGTATGCGGGATACAACGTGAAGTTGAAGTTGGTATATTACATTTTTCGTTGCTTCAAACGTAATTACTAGACATCTGCATACATTGCATGTTCGCATATGCAAATGCATATAATTCTATTTTGGTAGAATTATTGCATATTTTGGTACTTTTTTTTTGATAGTACTTATTTCAGTAGTTACGTGTACGTAAACTCTGCCTAAAGAGGTTTCTGCAGAAATGGCACCAAATTGCGCCAGAGAAGAATAAAAATACTGAATTTTGTGTTGTTATTACTGATAGCAAGGTTTCCCTATATACTTTTTTTGATCTCCAATCTAATTTAGTCTCGTATAAACTTCTATCTCTTACGTATTAGGGGTAGAGAGGTTAAAGTTTAAAGTTTTATATATATTTTTTGAAACTAAATATATTTGAAACTTACTATACAGACTACTACTAATTTACAGATTGATGAAAGTATATTCACAAAATTTAGTTTATTTGGTTTTAGGATCCCAAACTCACGTTATGGGATCCTAAAACCGACAAAAAGTTCCGTGAAAAGCTATGTAATGGGGTTTTGCTCGTATTCGCGGGACCACTACCGTAGTCTCAAGTTTTAAATATGTTCAACACAATAAAGAAAAATACAAACAAGTGCTACAATTACTGTATTCATTTAAATTTACTTAAACATTTAAATTTACAGAAAATGCTTTTTCCTCAGACAATATAGCCACAATATATTTGCGTCAAAACGTATCGTATTTTTAAATTATTTCGCACTTCATATAAACCTCTTTATATAAAAAATTAAAGCACTTAAATATACATAGGTAATATATACTTATAATAAAATCATACGGGATCGGTGTCTGTATATATTAGATACTAGCGGCCTGCTCGCGGCTTTGCCCGCTTGAATTATATGATTATTTATTTAAGAAATATATATTACAAACAGCCTTAATTATTAATTAATTGATTTGGATAAGTACTCGATATTATTTGTAAAATAACTTATATTAGCTCCTGTACAGTTTTTAAATTAGTAACATTATTAGTTAAATATATAATTAGTATACAGAATATACATAGAAAGCACGTTTTTAGGCATTTTTATATAATCTATAAAATAATCAATATTTTCGGGCAAGTTCAAGTCGTACTCATGCCCCGAGAGTTTTCGTACCAGTTTCATGAAAGGAGATACACCAAAAGAATAACTAATTAAGTTGTCATTTTGTATCAATTTAAGTACAGATTAAAATTTGTACTTAATGGTTTTTTCTGTGACACAAATACATTGAGGTATCTAACCTTTAACCGATCTTGTACAAAATAGTTTTGACAGACGGTCAGACGGACAAACAACAAAGTTATTTTATAAGAATTTTGAGGTATGTACCCTAAAATACCCTTGGCACATATATATGCCAAGTACTTG
>JAATLQ010038657.1:180733-196250 GCA_013421005.1 Heliconius erato x Heliconius himera
TATCTCAAATATTAACTTCTTGAAAACTTAAATACTTATATCTTTTGATAGAGTGAAGCGATTACAATGAAATAAACACTAAAAGCTACTTTGATTTATTTGTAATTTTTATGTATAGAAGTTGCTTAAATTTATTGTGTACTTTTTACGTGATACGTGTTCACATAAACAGACAAACAGACATACAGATAAACAGACAAACAGACAAAAATTCCAAAAATGTTGGAAATGGATTCTGTTAATTATCCTTTAACACCCTGGCTAATTTTTTTTTAAATATTTTCAATGTACAGAAACGACTTTTCTACAGATTTATTATAAGTATAGATATGAGAAAAGTATCATTGCTCGCATTTAATAATCTGATAACACTAATCTCAGAAACAGCTCAATCGATCTCATTGCAACTTTCTTTATTGTTTTTTCGACAAGCAACCCTTAATATTTGTTGTTTTATTAAAATTATACCATTTTGAAGAGTGTTGTTCGACAAAATTGCTATGAATAACTATTTTATAGAATTGGCCTATAACTTTACCTTTCTACATACATAGATATGTTGTTTTTAAAAAGATATCACAATATATACTTTTATTACAAGAGAAATAGAAAAGATATTATTATTAGAAAACGAAACTAATGTAGAATAGTAAGTAAATAATTATGTAGATCAAGATGGCGAAGCCGCGAGCGGTTCGCTAGTGTGTAATAAATTTTGATAAAATTGTAATAAAATGTAATTTTAATGGAATAAAATTTTAACCAAATTAAACATTTAAGATAAGATTAATATTTCTGGTTACAATGTTCTAATCAAATTAGTCAGTCTAGATGAAATTTCAAAATACATTTACATAATAATATTTAAAAAAAAAACATTTTCAAACTTTAGAATTTTTCTGTATAGGAATTACCTATTTTTTATTGCAAATATTCATAAAATTAATAGGACGGCTTACAGAAATCTAAAATAAATATTTTTTATTACTAAATATTTGACAAATTATAAGCATTTAAAATAAAACTAAATAAATAAAAAAAAACTTAAACAACTATTATGATGTGAATATGAAATAAATAAGTTAAAAAATATCTCCATAAAAACAATTTTGATATATTATGAACTAATAATACGTACAATCAAATATGATATAAAAGTAAAAGCTAAAGTTAGTATTGGCTTGTCCGCGCCATTCCCACACACCATTCTTCTGGAGGCGACAGATAAATTTTTATTTTGAAGTAAAGCGTGAACCGATTCTATTTCCCAACGTGCCAAAGTCCCAGGGTCCCTTGAGAAGAGAACAGAATATAACTGTGCTGGTGAAGTGTTTGTGGCTTTCTGGCAAAAATTTAGGACCAAGTGGTCACTAACAGCTTTTAAAACTTGTACAGCCCCATTGAAATGCATATACGACGGACGAGACGCCAATGTACCTGAAAAATACAAAAATTACATTTATAATATTTGTTATTTAACGTAGCTGAATTTGAACCCGTACCTTGCTTTCGAAGAGGCGCGGGTTTGAATTTGCGTCTCTGAGCACTAAGTCATACGCTCTGAGATTGTTATCATAACGCTTAGCTTAGTAGTTAAATAAGATATATGTATAAAGTTCACTTAAATAATAATAAACATTGAAATACCATTTTGTTCATTATATACATGCCAGTAGCCGGCAGAGTCGTTGCGGAAGTACAACGAATACTCTATAGTCTCGCCCGCCTCGTCCCACAACAGGCGCAAGTGTCGATTGTCTCGCTGGAATCTCTCCTTGATATGCTGCACATGGTAGAGTTGACCTTCGGTGGACGGCTGGAGAAATAAATAAATATTCTCTAAATGCGGGTATTTAAAAAGGCTATTATAAGAATACGGCAGAAAGTGCGGAACGGAAGTGTCTTAATGGAAACGGAGTGTTCACTAGGTAACACTAGGTTCCCAGGTTACTTCTGCCTACCCTACTATGCAGGATACAGCGTGAAGCTAAAAAAAGGTATATATTGGTTTTCGTTACTGTTTAAATAGATATATTTCAAATTGAACACCTAAGAAAATTAAATATATTTTGAAACATATTTGATAGCAATTATATAAATATAGGTGGGTTTTTTTTATCATCAAAATATAGCTATCGTAATTGTTTTTAATAATAATCAAGACTACTTATATATTTAGTTTTAATCTTCTGTTCCTTCAATATGCATTGAATTCCAAAGAACCGTGGTCGACTTATTGAGTCAATTGGAAGACAGTATTTTATCACGGCATTTGATAGCCATTTTTGTCGTCTATGCGCATCAATTTTGTTATTTACATTGTATGCATCTGTATACACTCGCTGTATCTCGCTATCTTAAGGCCATTCGTGGCGCAGTGGCATATAGTGTGACTGTTAACGCGACAGGTTGAGCGTTCTATTTCTTTAAGAATTAAATATTTGATATTTTAATTTTTTCGCTTTGCCTTCAGAATTCGGCAGAAAATGGAGAACGGAGTGTTTTACCACGATCCATCTTCCTACCCTGTTATGTGCGGGATACGGCGTGAAGCTGATTATTATTATTTTTTTTTATCTATAAAACCTTATTTACAAAAAATAGATGTTCTTTATAAATTCAATCGCGATTTAAAAATAAAAAAATTGTACCTAGTATGATTATTACTTTCATTCATAATATCTCTAATTACCGCACAACAAACCAATACAAAGTTTAAAAAAATAAAATTAGTGTTTGTAATTTATCATACGTGTTTTATAACAAGTTATGAAAATATTAGGTTATTTTCTGTAAATTACTTTTTCAGAAAAAAAAATATTTGAGCAAAAACATTAAACATGGAGTTAGATTACTCACATTTGCCATCTTAGTCACGTTCTATTGGTATAACCAAAACATATTTCGTAAAAGGAACGTTTTAATTCGACTACAAGATTAAATAGGTCAGTCAGATTGACCTGGCATGACTCAAGCGCAATTTACGTGGGTGACCAAAGTTAACCCGCAGGTCGGTCCCAATAACATCTAGATATTAGATGAACAATGGAATAATTACAGTTTAAACACGATGGATCAAAACATACTTCCCCAGTTTCCCCGGTCCGATTAGGGAAATTGGGACTTCATATCATGTCTCTACATAGAAAAAAGACTCCATATTAGATAGATGCCTAGCTTTCTTTATTACATTTTTATATATTATTATTAAAGGTCAATCGTGGCACACAAAATGTGACTGTAAAATCGACTGGTTTTGGGTTCGATCCCCACTCGAGGAAATGAAATATCTATTTATATTTTCTATTTTTATTTCTTGGCTCTGGTGTCGAGGCAAAGCTTGGCGTTGTGTTCTGCCACTCAACATTTAATGCCTCCAGAACTTATCAAAAGTGTCATAACACCAAGTTCCCTCTGCCTACCTGCTGTGTGCCGGATACAGCGTGCAGCTGATTTATTTATTTATTTTTATTTATACATAATATTGCTTTATCAATCCATCTCTATTCTACGTGTTCCTTAAAATACTGAGGACTTATAATATTTATAGTGAGAACGTACGAAAAATTAAAAAAATATTTACATTATTCACAACAATTGTTTGCCAATGAAACTGGTTTTTTTTTTAAATATTGTTTTTCAATATAGAATGAAACCTACCTTTTATAATGCGAATGTACTCGACATGAGTGAGTGAAAGGAAATAAGGACCGGGAAGGGACCGCCGGATAGTGCAAATGAAAATTCAAATAGGTTGGGAAGCATAATTTGTATGCGTATAATATTAAGAGCAATAGAATAAACATACTTAAATCAGTACTTATACAGTAAATACTCCTTCTTTAAATATTTTGTTTTAGAAAATTACTAATGTTTTAGGTTAATGAAAAATAAATATTATTGGTAATGAAATAAAAAAGCTTATTTTATTTCTTTTTACGTTTTTCGAATGTTTAATCGTTGATACATAAAACAAATATTATTGAGGCCAGTTGTGGCGCAGCGGCACGAAGTGTGACTAAAACCGACTGGTTGTGGGTTCGATCCCCACTCGAGGAGATGAAATATTTACTTAAATTTATATTTCCATTTCTTCGCTCTGGTGTCGAGAAAATATCTTAATACCTACATTAAATATATTTTGTAATATCTATGCAATAAATTACACAATTGATGTCATGTACTGGTTAGATTGGACATTGTTTGCGGATCCATTTATAACTTCCACTTTAAGTAGCAGCGAAGGTGGAGTTTTATTAATATTACGTACATATTACACTCTACACCGAGGCCAGTCGTGGCGCTGGGCCACAAGCGTCTGGCTGTAAACGCGATAGGTTATAGGTTTGATTCCTACTCGGGTAAATGCATTATTATTTTCATTTCTTCGCCCTGGTAACAAGGCAAAGCCCGTTGACTGCGGAAGTTGATAAACGTAGTGTCTTAACACTAGGTACCCTACTACTTGCAGAACACTAGCTTTGTAACCACAATACATATATAATTTAAGAATTTGTTTTTAAGATATTTTAATGTTTTTGTTAGTATAATAAATGTAAATATATATTACTTGATGACTTTATGTATGTATATATACAACTACATATATATTAATATATAATTATACTATATGTAAACATAAAATATAAATGTGAAAAAAATGTATAAAAATATAATTAAAAAAATATATATTGAAATAAATCGCGGAAAATTATTCAAAAACGTACCCCATATGTCGATTGGGGAATTTCATTAGTTTCCCATATTGTAATCTTAGGGCATGTCTCGTACTTCTTCACGCCTTCCTTACTCATATGCATATACAGTTCCACCGCCCCCCACTTCCCCATCACCTTTCTTACATCCAAATCGTCATATTCGTGGTTCTTCTCGCACGTCACCGTAACATTAGTTTCAGTGGAGTTAGTTATTTCATCGGCGAAAACGGCCAAAAACAGAAATAAGATCCAAGGGAGTTTTAAAATAGCACAACCTTGGAGATCCATTTCGTTACGCTTTATTAAGCACACATTATGAAGGCGATTTTTTAATATATTTTAATACTTTTTTATGAAACGGGACGGCACGTGCGTAAAAATATTGCGCGGATAACCGATTGGAGACGACTGACAGTAGAGCAGTATTGCGCGGGCGCTCCTGACTCATGTCTCCGATGCTATCGTGGTTGACCCCTAGCCTTAAACTCGTAGAGGTGCCGCTCATATTAAACATCGCGAGATGAGAGACCCTTAATAAGCCAATTAATACAGGTATTAGGAATATGACTGTGAATGTATAAAAAATGTTATAAGAGGATTTTGTAAGAGGATTCGAGTAAAGTATATTTTTTTATTCCCTTTTATTTATACTACAAACATGATATTTTTTTTCTTCCACTTGAAATATTAGATATCAGCTTTCAAAAAATGAAAATATTTAATTTTTAAATTTCTCAAATGGTATTCAAACCCACAACCTGTAGCGTTTAGAGTCACAACTTGTGTCTCTGCGCCACGAGTACGATAGAATATTTAAAATTGAAAGTATTATATATTATCAATAAATAGTATGAAAATAACAATATAAATTTCTCTACATATTACAAATAACTTTATATCAATTTAAAAAAACTTGCATAAGTACTTGGCCATGGTATGGCTTAGTGGTCAGAGCGCCTGGTCGGTTTTCAGGAGGCGCGGGTTCGAGTCCCGCTACGTTCAAATTATTATACGTTTTATAAATAAGTATTTTTCTTTCGTAAGTGTGAAATAACATTTAAAAAATGTTAAAAAGTTGCATAAGCCCAAATTTTAATATTAATGTTATACATTTTTAGATTTAGCTTAAAATAAATTTGTTTACATCTATAAATGATGCACCTTCCTTATAATTTCAAACTCTATGACGCATTATTCAATAGGATCTGGTATTCGTCGCTACTATCGAGATGTGAACCAAGACTACTAATTGTTATTGTTAGATCATTCCTATGTGGCCGTTGATATGTAATTCTTATTGTTTAATAATAATATATAGTAATATTGTTCTTTATCATGAACCTGATAGGTACATTCTATTATTAGATCTTAGTAGTGCAAAATTACGGAAGTAGGTAGGTTATTTTACCTTTAAATGCTTCATGAATGATGTTACTTCAAAGATTAATATTATCTTATTTTTTAAAAAAACTTATTTTTTTATATAAATTTTTTTTTGAATATTTAAAGAACCATTTTATATTATATTCATTAAATTACTGTGTAAATATTTGTTCACAGAAAGCATTCCATTATGCACTCCAAATAAACATAATTCAATACAATAAGAAGTATAGTTTTAATGGACAAACTAGTCTTACAAGAATATTAGTTATATCTTATTGAAGATTTTATCTAAAAAAGGTTTTTTTATAAAGATGCTTATGAAAAAAATCACATACCCTGTCCCTTGGTTCGGATATGTGTATAACAATACATGTTCTTCCATAGTCAACTCTTGCATCTCCCGCCAAATGCTGAATGAACTCTACACCATACCACATTCCTGTTAAACTGTTTACCCAAATCGCATTTTGTGGTGATCTATCTACACAATAATCTTGGTTATATTTCAAAAACGGCATTTCATAGGAAGTCATTCCTTGATTATTGTATCCTTGGCCGTATCCATAAGTAGGTGTCGTATAACTAGATTTTTCATAAACGTTGCCTGACGATGCTGTACTGAAAATATTTGGGTTTTGAGTTGAGTATCCTACGTTGGGATATCTAGTGGCATCAGGAAAGGCGGCTATGTCACTTCTGTAATTCGATTTATACGGAAATTGATTTTGATTATACAAAGTTGATTGGGTGGTGTAGCCAGAGTAACCACTGCTTTCTCCATATCTTTGATAATTCGCGCCGCTTACTACCGTGAAAAATAAACAGATCGAAATGGTTCGAAGCATCGTTCCGAAGGTATAAGTTTTATGGTATAAGGTTGTGTGACGGTTGATAGCGTGTGACTGTTCTAACTTCTACGAGAGTGGGACATAAACTAATTAAACGTAATTGTCATTATACAGTTGAAGACAAAAGCTATAAGTATTTTTTTTAAATATCCTGTGGAATGATTTTTAAAATTTTATAAAATATTTTTTATTCTTATGTAAAGATATGGTAGACTATATAATTAGTTATACGTGGTATAACTTATACGAAGTACGTACTTAAGTACCTATAAACCTGTAAGTATAAGTTGTAATAAATATGACTTTAAAATAATTATAAATAAATGTAATTGAATAAAATCATAATACCTAAACTATGAATATTATTATTATACACAAGTTGATCTTATGAGTATTTTGAAGTAGGCAAAGGCCCGACTTGAGTTCTGCCACTGAACACGCAAATGTGACAGTGTGGAACGGAGTGTTTTATTTATTACATTAGGTTTCTTTTGGCTACCCTGCTGTGTGCAGGTTATAGCGTGAAGCTTATAAAAAAATATAAAAAAAAATATTACTAACTAAGAGTATGATAGAGGCCATCATAATGCTTTGAAACAGTGTCTGAGACGATGATTGTCCTCATAGATCATAGATCCCCGCTCGAAGGAGAAATTATAAATATTATTTTAGCTTTACACTAAATCCCGCACATAGCAGTGTAAGCAGCTGGAAACTATTGTCCGTTCCCAATAAGGCACTTCCATTCCCCACTTTCCATCATATTCTATTTCCTCTAGCGGGAATCGAACGATGGAATTAGTTTTGCCAACCTCAATTTATGTAGGAATGTATTTTAATTTTTATACAAAATTTTATACAATTTTATAAAAAAAATAATAAAATTCAATAATTCGAAATATTTAGTTACATTATTTGGCTTTTGCCAACCATAGAAGAATAATATAGTAAGCGTGAGCTAAGTGTCGAAATGTAATCGAAATGAGGAATCAAGCAAAGCTAAACCACTTTTGAATATATGTAACAATAATATTTTCTATACATATGTAAATAAATAAATAAATCAGCTTCACGCTGTATCCCGCACACAGCAGAGTAGGCAGAGGGAAACTAATGTTAAGATACTCCGGTCCCCACTTCCTGGCGAATTCTGGAGGCATTGCGTGTTGAGTGAGAACTCAACGCAGCGCTTTACCTCGACACCAGAGCTAAGAAATGGAAATATAAATTTAAGTAAATATTTCATTTCCTCGAGTGGGGATCGAACCAACAACCAGTCGGTTTTACAGTCACACTCTGTGCCCCCGCGCCGCGACTGGCCTCAATATATAACTTCAATAAAATATCCAAAATATATATTTTTTATATTTTACGTAAAAAAGGCCAATTTTGAATTTATAAAGGAATATCAAAAATAATTAGACATCATATCTGTATTATAGTTTAAATTTAGTTTTTTTTTATATGACTTCTCTTTAACCGTAACAGTCAGGCAAGCTAAACCTTTCTTTTTAATAGCTTTACGTTGTATCCCGCACATGGTAGGCAAACGAAACCTGGGAATTCTCTCTTCTCTCCTTCAACGCAACTTCGTTTGCGAGTACTTTATGCGATCTTACCATGTTACTTCCACCAATATACCACCAGTTGTGATGAAATTTGGAGCAAGTGACAGGCAAAGGGAACCTTCTAAGACACTCCGTTCTCAATTCTCCACCAAAAGTCGAAAAACTGAGTATTGAATTACAACACAATGACACGCATTTTGTTAAGCCAAAGTTCCGAAACATCTCTAGTTCTTCATATTCTAGATCTTTAATTTTTTTATATAGATGGCCAGCAGGTTAACCTCTGATAATTTGCTATATTTAATTATTTCTTATAGTATAGCTGAATAGCTGTAGTTATTAAATCTTCAATTTTAATGTCAGTGAAAATGCTTGTTATTTAATTATTTCCAATAGTTTAACTGGCTCATTTTCACAGCGGTTCTACATCAGTTTTGGAATTCAAATGTGGCATCGATCCTGCCTAGGTCTAATAGATACCTACATAATAAAAAAAATCAAATCTGTCCTGTAAATATGCGTACACAAACAGATTATAAATATTTAGAATATTTTTTTAATATATTTTTTTAATATATAAATATTTTTTTTTATAAAAATCTTTATATACCATTTAAAACTTAAATTACTTATGGTTAAAAAGTGACGGATTTCTACATAACTCTTAATCGTACTCGTTACATTGTAACAATAATCAAGAGTTATTAATAATATACATATACAAACAACTACTTTTTTTTTTTCAACCAAAAGAGAAACTGGTACAATTACACAGTTGATACTGGAAATAGAGAATAATATTTTCCAAAGGTCTCCAGATGCTAATTACTAGTTGAGAAAGAAGTTGTCGCCAAAATATGTCTAAGATTCCTACCACCATAAAACTGTAATACTAAAAAGTCTTTAAATGGTACGAGCTAAAAAATCATAATAGCAAATTTCCCTTTCTAAAAATTTGCTAGCTAAGGCTCAAGTCTGTTGTTGAATCTGACTGCTGGTATACTGCTTGTAATGTACTTTATTTGTATTTTTATTTTATAACATTTAATAATCAAGTTTAGCTACATTTTGAGCCATCGTAGCGCAGTGGCATAAGCGTATAACCGTAAAGTGTAAACGCTACGGTTGAAGGTTCGATCCCCACTCGGAGGAACCAATTATTATTTATTAATATTTTCATTTTTGTGCTCTAGTAACAAGGCAAAAGCATGGCAATCAGTTCCCCCATTCAAGTGAGGTTTATTTTTCAACGTTATGCATTGAAAGACCTGAATCAAGAGCAATGCATTGAATGACCTGAATCATTATTATTTGTAAAAGTTCACGAGAAGGTCTCAAGGAATAATTAGGAACTACGTCTGCCGGACGAAAAGTTAATTACAACGGTAACAATTGGTGGGTTAATTGACACAAATTATTCATATAGTTCCTGTCTAGCGAGATCTCATCCTAATAGTTATATGGGGTTATAGGTTACTAACCACATCCTCACAAACAACATTATTACAATGGTAGCTTGAAACAATGAAAAATAACAAAGCGTTCATTATGTTTAAGATTTTATTTAAAGTCCTTTATATATTTTCTTACTATAATAGGCCAGTCGAGGCGCAGCCGAACGAGGTGTGGCTGTAAAACCGACTGGTTGTGGCTTCGATCCCCACTCGAGGAGATGAAATATTAAGTAAATATTTCATCTCCTCGAGTGGGAATTTATATTTCCATCTCTTCGCTCTGGTGTCGTGGTTAAGCGCGGCGTTGAGTTCTGCCACTCAACACGCAATGCCTCCAGAATTCGACAGAAAGTGGGGAACGAAGTGTCTTAACACTAGGTTCTCTCTGCCTACCCTGCTGTGTGCGGGATACAGCGTGAAGCTGATTTGATTGATTTTACTATAATAGTATGAAAAAATATGTGACAAACGTTTTACGTCCATAAAATGTTTTGTACGTTGTCTGAGATCTTCAATTTATCGTGAATCTTCTATGTCACCTACTAATTATGTAGAATGCTCATATAACATTCAAAACATGTTGAGAAACATATGTAAAGTATGTTTATAAATATTGAATTGGCTACAGTTTATAGACGTGCCACAGCACACATGAATTGATAATAAGTTGTAGTAAATAATAATTATAATTATAAATGTCGGATTTCGTAAGATTATCATTTTGTCTTATCTATTCTCAAAATAATAACCTCATACCCATAGTTAATAGCAATAATTTTGTTTTTCAAAATAAGTTGTAGTATAAATGTACCAAGAATATCCAAAATAAATGAAGTGTAGAAGGAATTCTAATAAAAGTTCAGTATAAGACAAAATATTTATTGCTTAATTAAAACCAGTATAATATGTATGTAAAATAAAAATAAAAATGAGCTCACAAATATAAAAATTAAATGATAGCATATGTGAGCATGCAGCACATACAGTTGAATATCTAAATGCATTTGGCAGATCAAATTTTCCAAATTCTCGTTGGTATTCATACCATTCCCATCTTTGGACCTTCGAAGGTGATCTTCTCAAAATAAGAGAAAATATACCAGCGTTGCCAATTTCGGAGCAATGATTTAATACTAATGTATTTTGTGTCACTTTTAGAAGACGAATTACATCTGGATGTCGAGGTGGATCGTCGGGATACCAAATGTCTAAAAATAAATAAAATTCTGTTACTTTCTTTTATAGCAAAGAAATATTCTACATCTTCACTTCTGAATTATTGTTCAGACCATATTCGATTTTTTCTAACGCCTAATAACCTACCAAAAATATGTCTATAATTCTATAAGTAGATAGTACTTAACATCCTACTAATATTATAAATGCGAAAGTTTGTGAGTATGTATGGATGTTTGTTACTCTTTCACGCAAATACTACTGAACCGATTACGATGAAATTTGGTATGTAGGTAGCTGAAGACCCAGAATAACATATAGGCTACTTTTTATCCCGGAGTTCCCACGGGATTGATTCCTAATTGAATATATATACATTTATCGCTTCTGAAAACTGAATGCGTGATCTCAGAGTCAAACCTTGAAGGTAGCAGACCTACATTTGGACACGCCGTGTTTTTCTCAAGGGCAGCTCTATGTGGCTTGCTCACGTGTCTTTAAAGCGAAAAATCTGCATGTTAATGCTGAAGGAAAAAAATCGTTAAATATAGTTTATAGGAGCATACTGCAGTAGCTACCAATAGACCTATGATTAGAGCTTTGCAATACTTAGTTACCATATTTCTTATGTTGATAATATTGTTACGTTATCATAGCGTTTCCACGCGGACGAAGTCGCGGGCGGCCTCTAGTAATGTATATAAATAAAATAAACCAACCAATTCCTCTAGACATTAGCTCCTTTTCTATTGGTCGCAGTTTTTCTACTGTCCATAGTCCAGGTTCTTCGGGATAGTATAAATAAATCTGTTCTAATGTATGTCCATCTTCGTCCCATATAACGCGAATCCGCCTTTGGTCTTCATAAATATTCCTCTTGGCTTTCCTTTTTAATCTTATATCAAGCCAAGAACCAGATATTGAATTTTCCGACCAAGGATTGCTCCTTGAAGAACGCCAATTCTGATCTGAATAATTTCTTCGCATTATCTGTCAAATGTTATCAAATTATACTTAACTTTAAAATAAATAAAGTTCGAAAGCGATTACACTAAATAAGATTGAGAAGTTCATACTTACCGACCACTTTAGCCAATTATCTCCATATTCGTTTGTAGCGTCTGTTATGTATAATGTTATACAGCCTACTTTATTAGGCACATTAGTCATATCTGGATTATGCTGTGCATATCCCACGCCATACCACACTCCATAGACATCGTCTACATTGACCCTATGTGACCATTTGATAGAGTCACCGCAAAGTCCTTGTGTCTGAATCCCGAAGGATAAAACGAGTAACACGATAAGCATGATGTTGCTTAGAATGTTGTATGGAATATGGGACAAGGAGTCGTTTGCAGCCGTAATTCAGTTAATTAGCAAATTGGTTCAGGTGTTCTTCAATTTGTGACGCAATATGCATATGAATCAGTTACTTAAGCTATATTATCTATACATAAACGCTTAGTTATTAGATAAACATAGTTAGATATCATTGGTTGTGGGTTCGATCCCCACTCGATATTAAGATAAGATATTAGAACAAGTGAATGAAGTGGTATCTTTGGGAAGTATATTCAGTGGAGATGTTAGATACGAGATGGATGCGGAAAGGTGAAGCGAAACGTGGGTATTACAGAAGACGAATGATAGAAAAATCTGTTTTTGATTGCTGTGGAGATCTTTTTGATGTTGATGAAATGAGTTTTTTATTGCTCTTCGTTGGATATGCGGAGTCAGCTTAGCTGATCGAATCCGCAATGAAGAGGTACACAGAATGGCAGGTACTTGCGAGGAAGTCACAGTGAGAATGAAGAAGAACATGCTAAGCTGGCTTGAGGACGTCGAACGAATGAGTGATGAAAGAATGGAAAAAAAGATATATGACGGAAAAATGAGCGGTAAGAGAGGTAGGGGGAGACCTCAGTTGACCTTCGAAAACACCGTATCAAAGATACTGGAGGTCACGTAAACGTGAGGATCTCCCGAATGGCATGTATGAACAGATTAATGACAGTGAAGTAAGCGAAGGAGGTATACGAAAACCGTAGCATTCGCTTTGTTCTCTCTGACTACTTTGCTAGAGGTACAGCATGAATTTATTTTAGACTAGTTTAGTTTTTTTTTTTTAAATTTTCAACGTTCTTTTAACATATTTTGGAATGTTTCAAGATAAAATTAAGACAATGTTGCCTAGAAGAAACGTGACGCATTCCCCTGTAATTATTTTTTTTCTTAAAAAAAAATTGCACTCGTATGTTTTTTATGTGAATCCATTATCATTTGAAAGAAACTCGCATAAGGAATTTAAAAAACAATGGTTGCCACCTCTCAGTCTGCCGCGACCCGAGGGTTGCCTGGTTTAAACAGGTCATTTAATGTTGATAATTTGTACTCATGTGTTTTTTTAAGTGAATTGTATATCAAATTGAAGCTTATTCTTTTCTCAATACTATGAGACATGGTTGCCTGTAAAATAACTGCCGCAAGCAAAGGTTTCCATCATTTGAATTATTTTATTTCGGTTCCGGTTGACTACGAGAATAGATTATGAAGTGCGAGGTCTGCCTTATGTTTTAAAGAAAAATATTTAAAATTCAACCTTTATTCTGTTTATCTGTTAAACTATGATTTTAAACATATTGAGTAGGTACATACAGAAATCTGTGCAAAGAAGAAATCATCCCCGTTTTTTAAGTGAAATAATGAAGTTATGATATCGAGTATTTGCTAAATCTCTGTTCTAAACACTAAATTTAATTTAATTTATCATTTTAAAATGACTATTAAATTAAATAAATATCGGTCTTGTAAGAATTTTATTTAATGTCTTACTGAAATTTATTTAATGAAGAGTGACAATAATTGCGGATATTTTTTTATGAATTAAAAAATATGTGAGGCCAGTCGTGGCGCAGCGGCACGAGGTATGACTGTAAAACCGACTGGTTGTGGGTTCGATTCCCACTCGAGGAGATGAAATATTTACTTAAATTTATATTTCCATTTCTTCGCTCTGGTGTCGAGGTTAAGCGCGGCGTTGAGTTCTGCCACTTAACACGCAATGTCCCAGAATTCGGCAGAAAGTGGGGAATGGAGTGTCTTAACACTAGGTTCCCTCTGCCTACCCTGCTGTGTGCGGGATACAGCGTGAAGCTGATTTATTTATTTTATTTAAAAAATATGTATTAAAAACAAGTAAGTAAAACTGTTATGGAAAATTACATTTCAGTAACTCTCTCCTTCTCTCTTGCTTTCTCCTCTGCTCGTTTTTTTGACACAAAGTGTGACTATAAAATCTTGTTAGCATGCGCGAATCCGCGAATGGAGCCCGTAGTCAAAATTATAATAAAAAAATAATGCCGTGATCATCTAGTTTTCTACATTCCACACATTTAGAGCTAATATGCATTGAACGATGATTTTATGAATTTACACTTCAATAAATAATTGTATTGTATTTGTTCAAAATAGTGTTTTTTTATTATATGTTAGATTAATAAGTTTTCTTACTTTAGTAAGTAAGTAATTAGACATGAAATAAAGAAAAATCATTATGTTAAAAAAATATTTTATTGTCACAAATAATATATAAATATCCCATAATCAAATATAACATTATTTTATTTTAAACCATACGTTTACCTACAGTATTCTCTGTCGAATTTTTAAAATAATGAAGCAAATGAACAACAGCATACTAGTAAGCTGTATATTTGTTCCGGAGTTTTCACATACACGTTTCAAAGACGACGTAGAGAGATTCTTAAAAGAGAATATATTATGGATACTAGCTAAATCTTCCGGCGTCAGTTGGTTTTCGTTCCTTGCAAGCACAACGCTATAGACCTGAGATTGGGGAAGCCGCATACAAAAATTTAGGACTAGATGATTGTTAGCGACTTTCAAAACTTGGATAACTCCACCAAAGAAGCGATACATATTATCCACATCTGAAACATTTAATTAAATGAATATCATGTAGGCTTAACTTAAACAATGTATTAATTATGTTTTAAAATTGAAAAATAAAATAATATAACTTAATAAGATAAAAAAGCCTTCGTGGCGCAGGGGCACAAGGGTGTGACTGTAACACGACGGTTGTAAATTCGATTACCACTTGAGGGTATGAATTATTATCTCTATATATAATAAGACATTAAAAATATTTTGTCTGTACATTTAGTAATTTTGACTGAAATGGATAGAGGGATACTTAAAAAGACTAATAGAAAGCAAAAAGATTTTTTTTTAATTTCTTGTCTGTCTGTCTGTCTGTCTTTCTGTCTGTCTGTCGACATATTGTTGTCCGCATTTTTCTCTGAAACTACTGAACCGATTTACTTGAAAATTTCACCAAT
>JAATLQ010038657.1:196350-207218 GCA_013421005.1 Heliconius erato x Heliconius himera
AAATGACGATAACTTTTTTTTTAATGAACCGATTGTGATGAACCAAACTTTAGAACCTAAATTGAGTTAAAACAAAGCAATTGGTGAAATTTTCAAGTAAATCGGTTCAGTAGTTTCAGAGAAAAATGCGGACAACAATATGTCGACAGACAGACAGACAGACAGACAGACAGACAGACAGACAGACAGACAAGAAATTCAAAAAAAATCTTTTTGCTTTCTATTAGTCTTTTTAAGTGTCTCTCTATCCATTTCAGTCAAAATTACTAAATGTACAGACAAAATATTTTTACTGTCTTATTATATATAGAGATAACCTATCAAAGTCAATTTAAATTAACTATGTTTTTAGTATATTATATTAACGTTGTCGAAAATGCACAATTATCATGTAAATGACTTATTGTTACCTGAGGTCAGCGTGTGTCTATAAGCGCGAAAGGTTGTGGGTTCGATTCCCATTCGAAGAAATTAAATATTTAATATTTTCATTTCTTCACATTGGTGTCCAGACAAACCGCAACGTTGAGTTACGCCACTCAAAACGATAGGCCTCCAGAATTTGGCAGAAAGTGGGAAAAGTAGTGGAGTAGACTACCTTTGCCTACTCTGCTACTTGAGGCTGATTGAAAAATCAATTAAAATTAACAACGCTCTTAGCATACTCTACCAACGTTTACGCAAATAGAACGGATTGACTTAATCACCAGTTAAATTATCAGTGCATTCTTCATCCGTATACGGACCAAGCTACGGCTGCAGATTTAAACGTAACCAAATTCATTTAAATGCCCCACGTCTCTATTTGGCGGTGCAGTTTTTGCATCATTTCCATATTATTATAGCGAGGTCCATTCGTCGAAAGGACTGGAACTCAAGTCCATAAGTAAATGAGTATCGAGAAATTATATAAATTTTGTTAAAAAAAATAATGGATATAGTGTAGAAGCGCAGGCAAAAAGTGTGACTGTAAAAGCGACCGGTGACGGCGTTGAGTTCCGCCACTCAACACGCAATGCTTCCAGAATTAGGCATAAAGTGGGGGAAAAAAATGTCTAATAGTAGCCTACCCTGCTTCTTGCGGAATACAACGTGAAACTGATATAATTTCAACCTTTAGTGCAGATATTTAGTTCTTGTTTCTAACGATTTTCATAGAATAAGTCTCGAGTGCGAGTGAGAAGCAGCAGAAAGGGTCTATATTTCTGCAGTTGACCGACCTTGTGGCACGCGCCGACCGCAGTGTTCCGCTGATTTGCCTTATTAAATCTAATTCTACAACACCCACGATCACCTACGATTTCTATATAAAATGACTAATAAACACGAATACTTGACTCAAATGTAAATGGACACCATGGTTAGGTAGTTTAGAAGGGAAATTTTGCAATTTATATGTAGAGCGATGGAACAGGTTTCCTAGCTGATAACTTACGTTCTAATATGAATATTTTGTGCTGGATTTTCTTATTTGATAATATATTTAAAATTATTAAGAATTTTCGAAATATAATCCTTTGAAATATAGATAAATCACGTATTGTATGTGGGATCAGAGATAGTATAGAAAACTTTTTTTGAATATTCTGCATTGCCTACCATGCTAACTGCGGTATAAAACGTGAAGCTGAAAAAAAAAAACATTTTTTCGTATATATATCAGCTTCATGCTATATCCCGCTCATAAAAAGGTAGCAGAGTGAATTCAGTGTTACGACACTCCGTTCGACACTTTCCGCCAAGTTCCGGAGGCATTGCGTGTTGAGTGGCAGAACTCAACGCCGCTTTTTGCCACCAGAGCAAAGAAATGAAAATATAAATGTAAATAAATATTTCATTCCCTCGAGTGAGGATCAAACCAACAAACAGTCGATTTTACAGTCACACTTTATGCCCCTGCGCCACGACTGGCCTCAACATTTTTTCGTACTACCTAATTATTTAATGTAATGTTAAACATAAACAAGATAATACATATAAAATCTCTTACACAAAACAATATTTCTCAGTATTTATATCATCTATACATACATAAGTATTTTAACGATGTACCCCATACAGATTTAGCAGAAACGAATACCCAATTAGTGGTCCAAATTCCGATGCCACTAAATCAGGAGATGATGGCCGCCGTCGAATAAGGATATCGCAAAGCTGACCGACGAATTCCTATATCCTTTGATGAAAAACATCTAAGAATATCTTATTAGAGAGTAATTTCCCTCTCAAAAAGCAGAATTGGTTTTGGCATTGTTAATAATTAAGTATAATCTGTATGTAATTATTAATAATCAGAATCAATTGTTAAATCCAATCATTGTGTGATAAAATACAAATAACATTTTGATAAATGTTTTTTGAAATCGTTTAGCGCAAAAAAAAAATATAATGTACAACGAATGTTCAATATATATAAAAAAAAAATTTAAGCCTTCACGCTGTATCCTGCACAGAGCGGAGTAGGCAGAGATTTCGTTCCCTATTAACCGCCGAATTCTGGCGGCATTGCGTGTTGAGTAGTGAAACTCAACGCCGCGTTTTGCCTCGAAACCAGAGCAACGAAATGGAAATTTAAATTTAAATTAATGTTTCAATTCCTTGAGTGGGGATCGAACTCACAACCAGCCACTTTTACAGGCACACTACGTGCCTCTGCGCAACGACTGGCCACTATAAAAAAAAATATTTTAACCATATCTCCTTTCTTATATAAGTTATTTCAAGGAAAGGAAAAACGTGTAACGAGTACATACTATACAAAAAAAAAACATATATGCTACAAAAAAGTATAACGCAATCACTGCAATTTTGCAATAAACTGAATCACTGTTTCGTTTGAGTCGCGTACGGAGACTCGCTTGTTTAGAGACCAATGCCATAACAACGACGGTCACAAACGGCCGTTTGTGTGAAAAAAACTAAACAAAAGGAGCGCTCGCGTCTACACCTACAGATCCTATTTAAACAGAATAGTTTATTTTTCATATCGTAGTTGATATATTATTTTTTCTTATCTAATAAAATAAATAAATTCCAAAGTGCGAAGCTATATACATTTAAAAATCTTTTATGTAGTTATCAATGTTGTCAGTAGTGGCGCAGGGGCGCAAAGTGAGACTGTAAGACCGACTGGTTGTGGCTTCGATCCCAACTCGAGGAAATAAAATATTTACTTAAATTTATATTTCCATTTCTTCGCTCTGGTCTCGAGGCAATAGCGCGGCGTTGAGTTCTGCCACTCAACACGCAATGCCTCCAGAATTCTGCAGAAAGTGGAGAGTATCTTAACACTGGGTTTTCTCTGTGTGCGAGATACAGCGTGAAGCTGATTTATCAGTATTCTAGAAGACGATAATTTAAAAGATCTAAATCTGTTTGTTTAAACTATAGAGTATAGCGATCATATTCCTACTTTAAATATAGATATAATAACATAAATATTTATATAATAGTGAAATACATAATAATGAACAAACCATTATATTACACTTATTGCGGCAAAAACTACATAATATGTAAGTTCATCTACATTTAATGTAGAGCACAGTAGTCATATATTACTTTCTAATCTTTTTTTTTCACAGCCATATCGAAGGACTAACGACGCCATCTGCAACTTCCGCTTATTTGTACATTATAGATAACTCACGCGGCTTCGCCCGCTGAAAATTATTCTGATATTTTAGCCCTTTTTTTGTTTCTATATGTAATTCTGATATATCAGCTGTTTTATTGCAAAGTTTTACCTAAATCTGTTCAGTGGTTTTTATGTGGAAATTGGACAAACATTTTTAACGCATAATACTTATTAAGAAAACGTATAAAAATTTGAACGTAGCGGGACTCAAACACGCGCCTCCTGGAAACCAACCAGGCGCGGGTTCGAGTCCCGCTACGTTCAAATTTTTATACGTTTTCTTAATAAGTATTTTTCTTTCCAAAGTGTGGAATAATACTTTAAAAATGTTTAAAAATATTTATAACGCATTTATAATTTTAGTAGGCTAGGATACACAAAGGTACCCGTGCTAACCAAACACGAAGTCTCAGCTTAAGCGTATCTTTCTAGCTACTTGGAATGCGTATTGTGTATTTAGAGCCGGCTGCGTGTCAGCCATTTACTAGTGTCAGTAGTGGCCAGCACTTGTTTACTGATCTCGTTAGACCCCGAACGCCCGACCCCGCCTACACCTCCCCACATCACCACTTCAACCCATCAGGCCATTGGACTCGACAGTTCTTCACCATCATCTTCAAGATGCAAAGTTAATAATAAATATTGATTTTTTTAATAAGCAATTGTAATTTAACACCGCCGCCGCGACTTCATAAATAATCTGTAGCTTAAACAGTCTCGTCGATCATAAAGGACACGTATAGATGACGAGATGGAGTCGCCGCCATTTTTTCCCCGCATCGCTCCTCGCCCGAGTCCGTGACGAAACGGCCTCGCGGGTAATGCAATTTTGATTAAGTTCCAGTCGCAGATGCAATGTTGATAATGAAGACATTATTATTATATATTACGTGGTTTGAGTTTAAATGTGTCCAACGAGGTTACACGCACTCACAGCTATAATGATATTGATTGTTTAGTATGACATCTCAATCAAAAATATATATCGTATATATGGAATAGGGACGCAAAGTGTGACTGGAAACGCGACAGGTTGTAAAAATGGGAAATGGAGTGTCTTAACACTAGGTTTCCACTATGCTGATGCGTGTGGGATACAGCGTGAAGCCAGAAAAAATCACTTTTGTTAATATTATAAAGCGCGTTCATTCGGCCCTTTGTTTATTATACAACAATTGTAATTAAACGACTTTAATATATTTAGAAAAAAAAGCAGCTTCACGCTGTATCCCGCACACAGCAGAATAGGCAGAAGGAACCTAGTGTTAAGACACTCCGTTTCTCACTTTCTGCCGAATTCTGGAGGCATTGCGTTTTGAGTGGCAGAACTCAACGCCGCGTTTAGCCTCGACACCAGAGCGAATGCAAGCGAACGAAATGGAAATATAAATTTAAGTAAATATTTCATCTCCTCGATTGGAGACCGAACCCACACCCAGCCGATATTACAGTCACACTTCGTGCCGTTGCGCCACGACTGGCCTAATATATTTAGAAAGTATTATTATTTATATGCAATACAAAGTTATAAAAAATAATTGTTGTAACCAATGTTTGATAGTTTTCGTAACACGCAAAATTCTCGTAGCGTCAACTTTCACTCGAACAAACGTACAGCATAAGACAAAAAGCATGAGATCGACTCACGAGGAACAGTCGTGTTGAGGCACAATAGATCCGCCATTGATTAGATCGCTCTTATAAGACTATATAGCTTTCGGTGATTTATCTAATTAGATTGTATTATTAATAATGGGAAAAAACTGTCACACGGTGATATTATTGGATAAGTTATTACCATTAAGTTAGGTAACATTTTTTTTGGGGGAGCTGGGAACCTAGTGTTAAGACACTCCGTTTCTATTAAGACATTTCCGTTCCCCACTTTCCGCCGATATCTGGGAGCACTAACTAAGTGACAGAACTCAACACCTCTCTTTGCCTCGTTACAAGAGATAAGAAATGAAACTATTAAATATTTCAATTCCTCGAGTAATAATCGAACCCACGACCAGTCCCCTTCATACTGTTGTGCCCCTACGCCACGCATATTTAATATAATATTTTTATTAACAAACCGCTATCATATTACAACATTTGCACCTACAGACAACCGACTATATTATATAGATATAATAAAATACAAACATCCTCTTAGCTGGGTGTTATTGTATAAACAAGAATCGCCATTACATAGTGGCCCAGCGATATGTGCTGAGGTGCGAAGTTTAAGGGTAGACACACACGAGGTGTGGACTCTAAGTCGCAGTTCAAATACGGAGGTGTGAAAAGCATGATCGTGCTTTCTTATTTTGAGGTAAGCCGACCGGTTCGTTTCATTTTGAATGACCACCGCCTCGGCTACGTGATCTATGTATACTGAGGGCCTCTTAGCGCTAAGCCTTATTTTATAACTTACCGTGATTACATATAAAATGGGGTGTATAGATATATGTTATTTTAACTATAGTTCTTACTGTAACTTTTATGTAGTATACGTATACTGTAACTTTTATGTGCATTTTTACATAGTACCCTATTATACGAAAAATATTGCTTTAAAAAATATATGGGTAATTTATTTTTCAGCTTCATGCTGTATCCCGTACACAGCAGGGTAGGCAGAGGGAACCTAGGGTTAAGACACTCCGTTCCCCAATTTCCGCCAATTACTGGAGTTTAGTCATTGCGTGTTGAGTAGCGGAACTCAACATCGCGCTTTCCCCTCGACACCAGAGCTTATGCCTGTTAAAAATTAAGTTTTGCAAATATCAAGGTATATTTAAAAATTACTAAAAACTAGTCTTTCACTCGCAGCGTCGCCCACTTCACTTCGCTCCGTGTGGACTGCACAATTCATCTATATATATAAAAGGACTTGTGCTGACTGACTGAGGTAAGACGCACGCACAGCCGTAACCGATGATGGTAGAAACGTGAAATTTGGGCAGATGTTTATTTTCATATTCTGGACATCCACTAAGAAGGGAATTTGAAAAATTTTAACCCTAAAGGGATGAAATAGGGGTTGAAAGTTTGTATGGAAAAAATTTTTAATCTGCACCGATTTTTATAAAATTTGATATTTAGACTCTTAAAAATATTTCATTGAACACGTGTTTCATGGTTTTTAAGAATTCACCCCTTAAGGGTTCAAATAAGGGGTTGAAAGTTTATATGGAAAAATTTTTAAATTGCCACCGATTTTTATAAAAAAATAAATTCAGACTGTTAAAAATATTTTATTGAACGTTTTTTTAGAATTCACTCCTAATAAGCGGGCGAAGCCGCGCGCGCCCTCTAGTTTTATATATACGTTTTAAAAAATATGTATTACCTAAAAAGTTAATCTAAACATGTTTAAACAAGGCTTTTAAGCATATTTCAAAGAACGAATAGCTCATCTTAACGGTAATTTTATTCGATTCCTTTGAGTATTTTTCTAAGAGTATCATTCATACTGACCGATGTCACGAAGAATCCATTAGTGAATATCACGACGACAAATCGTACATTAAATATGTCAATATTTCATTCTCATTTCAAATAAATTCTAAAACTCGATGCGCGATACCCCGTGTTCGTGCGGAAAGTGTAAAAGAGAGATGTCATGACACTAGGTTCTTGGTTTGAGTTTTTAACTAAATATATGAAGGTGAAAAAAGTTAAAAAATAATTTAGTCCATTAAGAGTAAAAAAAATTCACTATCTTAAAATAAATCAGCCTTACGCTGTATCCCGCACACTGCAAGGTAGGCAGAGGGAACCTAGTGTTAAGACAATCCGTTCCCCACATTTTGCCGAATTCTCGTGGCATTGCGCGTTGAGTGTCAGAATTCAACGCCGTGCTTGTCCACGACACCAGAGCGTAGAAATGGAAATATAAATTTAAGTAAATATTTAATGTCCTCCAGTAGGGATCGAACCCACAACCAGTCGGTTTTACAGTCACACTTTGTGCCCCTACGCCACGACTGGACTCATCATTATCTTATAAGATAGTGAAAAATCGGTATATTTAAAAATAACACATAAAACAATATTCATAAAGCATCAAAAATGATCGCTCCCTTTCGATATCAAGTGACACTTGCGTGTCGTATAGAGTTACAGCCAAACCTGCTTAGTGGGGTGGAATTAAACATTTTAACACGAACAAAAATTTTTAACGTCGAGGAAATAAAAATAAATCAAGCAGAAATTTGTAGTGTAAATGATAATAGTAATTACGGTCGTGGCGCAGAGGCACGTTAGTTTGACTGTAAACGCGACAGGTCGTGGAGTCCATTCAGGTTAATAATTTAACAAAAAAAAACGATTATTTATTATTAATATTTTCATTTCTATTCTCTGAAACTAAAGCAAAAATGCGGCGTTGAGTTCCGCCGCTCAACACGCAACGGAGTGTCTTAGCACTAGATTCCATCTGCCTACTCTTCTTATAGGAGGAATATAGAGTGAAGCAGAAAAATAATACCTAATATTAATCATGTATTCGCTAACTAACCTTAAAGAACTAGGTACTAAGTTATAAGTAGTACTACTATTTACTATGAAAAAAAAGTGAAACCAACATTACAAAACTCGCTCGCCTCTGAGAAAATACACAATCAATTTATTTTTTTTATAGCAAACGATATATTAGAAACTGCATCAATCCTGTATTTTATCTGTGGTTCAAATACAAAGAGATTTGATTATTTTTTTTATTTTGTAAATATAGACATGCACCGAAAAAGCAAAAAAAAGCCGAGCGTTCAATGAGTTTGATCTCCTTTATTTAAATATTCTTATGAAAAAGAAAAGTTCTAAAAAAAAACAAAAAAATTAGAATCAGGAGGAGGAGCCTTTCACTGATTTTATTAACATAATAAAAATAAAAAAAAAACAGCGACCGTTACACGAAGGCATTTCAAAAGGGAGCCGAGGCGCGCTACAATTTTTTGTCGTACTCATTTTAGTACGCCCAGAAGTCGTATCTTCTTCGCTTATAATGTCGTCGCTGAGGTAAGGATAGCTAGTCTATACTAAATTGCTAAAGAAATCACTGCATACATATTTTTTAGCGGTCGAGATTGCAAAGAGCCATAAATGGAGGACTGGAGCCTCGGGCCGGTGCTATTTGCAATCGGTTATGGAACGACCGCGAACCTCTTTTTTTATATTATAATCGGTCGTCCCAGCTTCCTTTTTTTATGGTATCGAGATAAGCGATAATTTTAAAAGGCAATGGATACAAAAATTTGTTGGAAAATATTCCGTTGGTTTTGGTTATGTAGCGTTTGCATATTTTTTTTATAAAAAAAATAATTAATGACTATAGTGTGGTCACAGTAAATTTTTTAATAAATTATCTTTCATTATCGTTCTTGTAGCTTTAGTATTACTTTAATGTTTTAGCTGAACGCTGTATCCCTCATACAACAGGGCAGACAGAGAAAACGTAGTGTTGATACACTGCGTTTCCCATTTGCCACCGAATTTCGGAAAGATTTCGTGTAAAGTGGCGGAACTCAACGCCGCGCTTTGCCTCAACACCAGAGCGAAGAAATAAAAATATGAAATAATTCATTTCCTCGAGTGGGAATCGAACCCACAACCTATCACGTCTACATCCACACGCTTGTTCACCTGCGCCACGACTGGCGTCAGTGCTACCTTAAGTGGATAAAATTTATGATGGATGAGCACAAGACAGCAAAGTTGAGATACGCCATCAAGGAGTCAAGTTACGAACCCGTGCCGCCTCATTAACAACGCGTCAGATGTAAAGGTAAATAATAACTCGATGCTTTCTTTGTTAGGTCCTGCATATTGGATGCTATAATATTTAAATACTTGAAGCTGGTTAATAAAATAATATATGTAAACTCATGATTTAAAGGGATAATTACTATTTATTACTGAATTAAGATGTTCTTTTCACGCTGTATCCCGCATATAGCAGGTAGGTTGGAGGAACCTACTGTCAAGACACTCTGTTTCCAACTTATCGCGCAATTTTTAAGACGTGTTGAGTAGCAGAAATCAAAAAATAAAAATATATACG
Organism: Heliconius erato x Heliconius himera; assembly: GCA_013421005.1. Taxonomy (NCBI): domain Eukaryota; kingdom Metazoa; phylum Arthropoda; class Insecta; order Lepidoptera; family Nymphalidae; genus Heliconius; species Heliconius erato x Heliconius himera. The sequence continues at coordinate 206,037 of JAATLQ010038657.1, forward strand.
CCCCCTCCCCCCTTGTGGGAATCAAATCCTAAACCATCGCGATTAGAAACACACGCTTGTGCATCTGAGCCACGACCGCCTCAAGCAAAATCAAATTCTAAGATATGCTTATAATAAAACAAACTACCATTATAGTTTACGCTCAGCGTGGTTCCGGAAAGGCGACAGTAAAACCTTATCATTTATACATATAAATTTAAACAAAAAAAAAAACAAATCTATTAAAATCGATGTTGAGGGCTGCGGAGGAGATTGAAGGACATTAAAATGCAGCTCGTGCGACGCCGGCCCGCGCCCGTCATCCTCTATAATAACCGCTCTGGACACCACTAATGCATTATTCAACGAATCCTTTCTGATCTCACATCACTATACATTTGAAACTAATTTATATCTATCGAAAATTTGGTTATTTTTTAGCAGATTATTGTTTTTTTTGGGTCGTCGTGGTGCTGTCACAGCGTATGATTGTATGCAACGATTGTGGGTTCGATTTCTATTCAGGAGTATGATATATTTTTAATTCTTTGGCCTGGAAGATAAACCGCGACAGTGTTGATTGGTGAACGGAGTAACTTAACACTAGGTTCCCTCTAGGTACTCTGGTATATTTTATGCACAATTTTAATCATTATTTTATATAAACTTCATCTCTATATATAATAAGACAGTAAAAATATTTTGTCTGTACATTTAGTAATTTTGACTGAAATGGATAGAGGGACACTTAAAAAGACTAATAGAAAGCAAAAAGATTTTTTTTTAATTTCTTGTCTGTCTGTCTGTCTGTCTGTCTGTCTGTCTGTCTGTCTGTCGACATATTGTTGTCCGCATTTTTCTCTGAAACTACTGAACCGATTTACTTGAAAATTTCAGCAATTGCTTTGTTTTAACTCAATTTAGGTTCTAAAGTTTGGTTCATCAAAATCGGTTCATTAAAAAAAAAGTTATCGTTATTTGAATGAACTCAAGGCATTAGCTTGCCAGCGAATGTTATATAGAAATCGCGCTGGTATGACCCTGGCTAAAGAATGACGTTCGAAACGTCTGGGTTATATGATTGTTAATAAAAATATATATTTTTGAAGCACTATTATATAATATTTTATACAATAAAGTAAACAAAATTGAATTGTTAGTGGCGATTACCTTCATTAATCATAACAGTTAAGTTTAAGTCGG
>JAATLQ010038657.1:207318-217603 GCA_013421005.1 Heliconius erato x Heliconius himera
TCAAAGAATATTATGAATCCTACAACCTAAATTAAACTATTCACTGACATCAGCACATTTAACAGAGTTTTAGAATTATGATGAGACGTATATTATATAGGTAAAAAGAACATAAAGTTACAAAAACATATACGTGTAATACATAATTAGCTTTATGTATATTTTATAAATATCAAATATCAACAATGGTCGTATTTTTTTATTTAAAACAATCAAAAATTCTTTGACGATAATGTCGTAAAAAAAATCATATTAGAAGTCATTATAGTTGTCAATCGATTGTGCTTATTAAATCATTAATCATGTATTTTAAGCGGGCGAAGCCGTGGGCGAGCCGCTAGTATTGAATAAATTTGCTAGTGTGTATAAAGAATATTAATTATTTATTTTGAGTAAAGATTTTCTTTCTGCAAATGGCAACTTGAGTTGAGATGAAATATAATACTACATCATTCTATTTCTAAACTTATCAAGTTTTAAAAAACCCGTCAAATGCGAATCGGACTCGCATACCGAGAGTTCCGAACCAGTTTCAGGATTGTAATTCAACGGTAAAAGTACTGAGTATAAAAGTTGACAAACTTAAGTTTGGGAACGTGTGCACTTATTTTGTATGAAAAGAACTACTTTTATAAGTTTGTAATATTTTTTTCTTTGAAATATCTATGAATTTTCACTTTTCGATTTTTTCCTTTATTTGTATTGCAAGCTTGTAGTGCAAGCTCACATTTTGCCAAATGTTATAATTGTAGGTAAACGGGAAGTACCCTATAGGTTTTAATTAAGCGGCGAATTTTATACAAAATGCAGCATAAACGATGCATAAACGTTTAATGACTTAGGAGCCTGATTTTTCTCCATGGGACCGTAGACCTGAATATTTTATATTGATTTCAGATTAATACATCTATACGTTTTCGAGATAATGCTCTTGACAGAAGGACAATAAAGTGATCCTATAAGAGTTCCGTTCCGTTCTTTTCCTTTTAAGGGATGAAATCCTAAAAAAAAATACATTTTAAGTATTAGGTAGCCACGGTAGCCGGTATTAATTACATTCATTTACTTTACACTTATAATGATTGACATATTTTTGCTTATGTAACTATTGAAATAAAAGTTTGTTTAAATGAATACTTTAAAATTTTCTGTAAGAAAGGATAAATTATCGCCGTAAATTACTTAACCCTAAAGCTTCCACATACGTACATGTCGTGCATATATTACTTTGTAAGACAGTTCTCAAACTTCTTGGAAGCTACACTGTTTTGCGGTGGAAACTCTCGACCTCCATCGGCGATGACCGCAAACGACGCCCTTCCTTAGTTTGTGGGTCCGTAAAAACTAAGTGTGGACAGCTGGACTTCAACCGACAATATAATTTGTAATATAAATACATATACTTACTTATATGCTCTTTTATTGTTATAGCTAGAAAGGAGAGATGGAAAATCTTGAGCCCAAATGTAAAAAGTTGAGGAATGGTCTAAAAATTGTATTTTTTTCAACTTTAGGATACCAAAAATCAGCTCAATTGACAATTTGGAAGCGGGAGTGAATAGGAAAAATAGTTTTAAATACTTATTCGGTTACAGTACTACAAAAATGAAATATTTGTTAATTTTAATTAAGTCTAAGTATTTTAACGCCCCTATTAGTGAATATAATTACAGTATAAATAAAGAAAATATCAATTAATTACTGAAAAAATGAAAAGAAATCTATCTGAATTGATTAAAAAAAATGATTTTTTAAATGATAGATGTTACAACTGATAAATTGTCACGTTATTTTTACATTTTTCGCTTCACTCGTTTATTTCGATGCGTTTTGAGTGCTTTCTCGTTTGTTTGATATTTTCAAGGACTGCGGCTTTTTAACAGCTTTTTTTCTTAGTAATCACCTATTACATAAAGGTTAATTCTACTCTGAACTTAACCACACTTTTACCAACTTTCTAATAACTCAGCTCTCAGATTACCAGAACGGACAGAATTCAAATTCAGGGATGGAATGATGTACCTGAATTTATTAATTCATATTATTTTCATCTCTTTACAATCTGGGCCCAAAAATATATGCAATCGTTTTCGTCTCCCTAGAAAGAACCATAGAAAGATAGTCATCACTGCGCTTTGTCTCGACACCAGAATTAAGAAATGGAAATATAAATTTAAGTAAATATTTCATCTTCTCGAGTGGGGATCGAACTCACAACCAGTCAGTTTTACAGTCACACTTTGTGCCCCTGCGCCACGACCGGCCTCAAATTATTAATATTGCCCGTATGAATGTTTTTATTATCTACTGCAGAATATTTGAAGCAAAGGCAAAAAAGGCAAAAAGTTAAAATAAAAATATAAAAATACAAGGAACTATCATCAGCATTTATGAACAAGCTCCTATTAGACATATATGTAAGACGATATTTCTAATATGTTGCCAAACCTTGTACTTCAGAAGACAATAATGTAAAGCCAGTAGTGAAAAAATATACTCATTGTATTTATTGCCTCTATAAAATAATGGGAAAGTCATATCTTCATTTCTTCGCTCTGGTGTTGGGGCAAAGCGCGGTGTTGAGTTCCGCAACTCAACACGCAATGCCTCCAGAACCAGCAATGCTGTGTGCGGGATACAGTGTGAAGCTGATTAAAAAATACAAAAACATTATTTTTCATCATTACACAACAATTTGTGGAGAGCATATAATTGAAAGCTGTTTCTGGCTAACTTTTATGTTTCTGATATGTACTACATTCAATATTCATTTTATAATACAAAATTGTAATTATTAAAAAAAAACCTTTTATGAAGAAAAAACTATTGTTCACGTTCAAGTTTTTCTTAGTTTGTAGAAGAGGTTCACATTTACATTTTTTCTCTAAAAATAAATAAATTGAAATTAATTGTTTACACTTTTTATTATTATTAGTCCCGATCTATGGTAAAATAAAAAATAAACGTTAAAATTACGCATAACTATCAAAAGATAGTGCATGTAATATTGATAGTGTGAACTTAAGCCAGAGAGAGAAGAGAAAGATAGTCATATTTTTACATATGTTTTTACATTTTTTCGTTTATTATATTAAGCCATAGGTACGTTTTTAATTTAAAATGACTTCTTAATGTTCTTATTAAAAAATATTTTATCTAATTAACAAAGTTTAAATATAGACGAATGAGAATTCAGTGAAGACGTATGTTACTTTTGCCTTTCTCACAAATTGTTGGATATGTGATGTTAATTAAAATTTCAATATTTTTTGGTCAAGTGTCAATGTCATGTCTATTTTCCATTGATTCACTTATTACTTGTTTTGGTTTCGTCTTTGCAAATAAAATGTTACAAATCTTAACTGATCTGATCTTAGTCTTTATAAATCCTGATTGTAAAATTAATTTGCCATATGTTCATTATGTTAAAAAAATATTAAAACCCAAACTAAACTTTATATTTTAACATTGAAATAAAAAAAATCATAACTGTTCCATGTATATTGGTGTATTTTCCTGCTAGTGCACGGGTTATATAAGTTGATAGGTATGAATTGTTTTTCTCATGCTTGGTCTCTTTAATTTTATTGAAACAACTTATCTGTAAAATATTAACCTAATTAATATTTTCACTCATTGTATAAATAAAAAATATATATTAGGTACTATCTTAAGCCTATGTCACTAGGCTTCCTTTATCTCCACTGAATTATGTGGTAACTGCAAATAAGTAGGTTATGGAACGCAGAGAAGATAACTTAAAGTCGTCACTGAATAAAAAATGTGAAGATAAGAAACATAAAAGCCGCATAGTAAAATATTTTTAAAAGAACCTTCTATGTCTTTCTTAAGCAAGATTCCAAGCTGACTCTATTAATCCTTGTCAAGGCACTGGTATACATTAGATACAAAAAGATAAGGCCTCAAAAGGGTTCCTGAAGGTTGCTTCTTATGATGTCGCTGAAGAAATTAACTATCCTGAGATTTACTACAGATTTTGTGAGACGACGTGCAAGTTTTATTTGCTACTTCCTTAATGATATTGCAGTTTTTATACAAAAATATGTACAATAATCGAGTATTTTTTTGAAAAATATAAATTTTTATTTCATTTTATATCGTTTTTAATAAAATTCTGAAATGAAAAATTCTTAATTTTTTTCCAAAGAAACACACATTACACTACATTTTAAATCAATACAAACACTCAACTAAACAGAAATATTTCCATTGAAGTTGTTGAATAGGAATTATATTGTCTAATAACCACAATTGAGGGAGATGTATGGAATTAGCGATATGAAAGGGATCTTCACTCACATAAATACCTATTTGAGTGAGATTATGGCTACGAACTTGGGCCCATTATACCCCCATAAAACAAAGTTCAATATACCCACGTACTATCTATATATTATAGCTAAAAGCGCTACCTGCAAAGCTTGCTAGCGAAAATTTATAATGCCATGTTTCTGTTTTGGTTCACAGCTGTGGGTAATATTATTTAATAATTTAAAATATAAATAAATTATTAATTGAGGCTAGTCGTGGCGCAGGGGCACAAGCGTGTTTTGGGTTCGATTACCATTTGGGGGTATAAATTTATATTTATTATTTTCATTTCTTTGTTCTAGTAACGAGGCAAACGGCGTTGAATTTTGCCACTCAACACGCAATGTCTTAAACATTCAGCGGAAAATGGGAACAGAAGTTTTGGGGCTTTTTGCTGCTTTTTGAGGCTCGGAGTCTTAATGGAAACGGACTGTCTTAACACTAGGTTCCTAGTTTCCCACTGCCTAGCCTATGCTTATTTTGATTTAACATACTATATTATGTATTAACTTAATACATATGTAACACAAATGTGTTACCTTAAAAATAATAATATGAGAACCTATGTTATAAAACACTACAAGAACCATTCCATTTTAGCTTTTACCAAGGACATTTACACACAATTACAATGAGAAATTTACATGATCAATACAACACCAATATCAATTTACTGTGTGTGTGATCTGAAAATGGACCGCAATTTGTTACTGGGCAGCTGTTATATGCAGAAATTCAATATATTATGTACATATGGATATTAATTAACAATATATTTCACATTTTAATACAGAATAGGATTAAAACTGAAAATATTAGTATGGTATAAATGAAACTATATATGACGGCGCTAAGCCATTAAATAAGATTTCATAAAATCCCCTCTCCAGGTTGCTTTTGAAATAAAAAAACCTTCCGAAATGGAGTATTGTATATATATAAGCAAAAGTTATATATCACAACTGTCTGTTATTTTCAAATTCTAGTGTAACTCTGGTCTGTTATGCACTCAAAGCATTCTTCTATTCTAGAGACTCTTATGTTGGTTAGTTTGAGTCACAGGATTGGAAATATCTTAATAAATAAAAACGATCCTCCGAGTCACGATCACATTTACAACAACTGCGTGTACTATTAAAATTAAAATATATTACTCAGTAGGTACCATTAAAGTTCAACCAACCAATAATGTCATATTGTGACTAATTACTCCGTAATTGAACATGCTCTTCCAATAAGCATCTATATTTTAACGAAGAAGTAGAAATATTCAGGGCGTGCTGACTGGTAAATTTTCTTCTGTAAACATTATGAAAGGCGAAACTTTTCGGCCTCGTATTTCATTTGTATTTTTTTCATTCTTTTGACATCGTTCGCTATTTTGAAATTTATTATTTTAAACTAAAATAAAGTGTTATAAACTGAATACCAATTCATACAATAAAATAATGATTCATGGATAATGAATTGTGCAGTGTACATTCCAATTTACGATTCAACCAACATATCGAAATTCAATCAATTGTAAATATTTTAAGTGTTATATTTTTATACGAAATGGTCAAAAGTAAATACCGTTGTTTGTTATTTTGAATGTAACCTAATTTTATTATTCAGTTCAGTTGTTTACAACTGTGTGTGTGTGTGTGACTGAAACGCGATGGTTCTGGGTTCGATTTCTACTCGGGAGAGTATAATATTTAATATTTTGATTTTCTTGCTCTGGTGGCGAGTTATTGCGCGGCGTTGAGTTCCGAGTAATAAAATAAAATGTTAAAAACAACCAAAATTTTAATAAAAGTCCATGTATTATAAGTATTTATTTACATTTATTAAATATTATATTTACATTAGTGCCATATCTATGAACGGTCCCTGTACAAAATATATTAGAAATGTAAATGATGTCAAAATTCTGTACCGGACCAACTTATGAGTATAACACTTAATATAAGGTAGCACGCATCCATAAGAGGAGCGATAGGCGAAGCGGGTGAGCTTCGCGGAACTCGTTCATCTGACATGACGCTCGACGCTACTACGACGCGCCGCCCGCTCGAAGCCTCATTCCTTGTTTCATCCGCCACTGCTATGCTACTGACTTCTGGTGGTACGCAATTTGGAATTTTGTTCTAAAACAAATATTTTATTAAATGTTTATTTAAAAAAATACATAGCTATTGTGGCGCAGCAGCCCAGCGTTTAACTAGAAACGCGACGGTTATAGATTTGATTCCCGTTTGAGGGAATGAATTATTTTCATACAAGACAAAGCCTCGAGTTTTACTCAACAGGCTATGTTTCAAAACTTAAATGGTGAGTGGAGTGTTTTTACACTAGGTTCCCTTTGCCTACCCTGCTATATGCAGGATATAGTGTGAAGCTAAAAAGAGTTAAATAAACTTATTAAGACTATAGGTGTATTTATCAGGTAACTCAAATATAAAGAATATGTAAATTTAAAAAGATAAAACGTTTTACTATCGCTAAAATCGCTGTTAAAGTCTATATTAATGTATCTGTTATTTTTATATATAGCCTAAGAATAATATTGCATTCCAGCATACGAATTATATTCGATAATCGTCATTGTTACATTTAGCATAAATTTGAATATTAAATTACTAGGTACCGTAACAACAAACTAAGATTCTTAAAAAATATTTTCAATTTCTTCATCACATGAAATCAACAGGACTGCTGAACAATAAATAGTCAAAAGCGATTCTTACTACCCATACCTGCGGTTTAGTGAAATTGAAGACAGACTCCTGGCAGCGGCGCGCGTGGTGCGCGAGGCACGCGGCGTGCGCGATGGCGTGCGGGATGTAGCTCTGTTCCACGACGCCCGCGAACAACACCGTCGCCATGGGGCCTAGGTAAATAAAAGCCACCTATAAATTTTACTTCGCGTGTACAAACCAAAAATAATAGATACTATATAAATTATAGAACTTTTTGGTTTCTCTAGCGTGCTATCTAGGCTCAAGGTCTTTAAATGCGTTATGGGTTCGATTTCCACTTGAGAAATTAAATATTTAAAAATTTTATTTTGAATTGAGTTCCGTCAATCAACACGAATCTCATGGTTAACGGAGTGACTTAAAACTAAGTTCTCAGGTTTCCTTTGTTTACCCTGCTATGTGCGGGACGCATTGTAATGCTAAAAAATTTCAAAAATTAAAAATAAATAATAATTAAAACTATTTATAAGTTGAAGTTATATAATCAGTTTTATTTAATTATATTTAAAAAATATAGCTAACTACCCCAGTACTTAATTAAAGCCCAGGCCATTCTGATTTAATTATAGCTCTAGCAAGGCCGTATGTTTTTACTATAATTAAAATACAAAATATTTTTTATAATATTGTTTTTCAACTGAAAAGAATAATATAGGTGTAATTTTTGTAATTATTAAACACAAACGGTTACGGTATCTGTGTACTTCTGTACTTTATTTTTCCTAAATGCACTGCCGCATTTGAGGCTTCATATTTTACAAATAAGTATGTACTCTAAATTCTTCAAAAATCTTTGAAAGTTTGCATGCGAAGAATGATGACTTCGAAAGAACTGAAAGAGGTACGCCCGAAGCGTAGCTCTTGACACTTTACGTGACCTACTTTATAAAGGACATGCCAGAGATAGATTTTTTAAACGATCACTGCTCTTTATTGAATGTGTATACCAAACTTTTACTATTTCCATTTCGTATTCGTGCTACACTCAAAATATCAGTTATTTTCATTGCAAATACAGCGTAGTGAAAGCCTAGCTTCGAAATCAATAGAGTTTAAAAGATCGTTAAAGAAAAATCAATTGATTTGTATATAAAAAACAAAAAATCTTTTACACATTTTTTTAAACTGATAATAAACAAATACGAAATCGTGTATTTCGATGTTTTTCCAATTCTTATTCAAATTTTACCTAAAAACTGGTATTGTTTGCGGCATTACTAAATCACTTATATAATAATATCTTTGTTGATTTCCGCGATTATTGCACATTTTAAATGAAACTTTTTAACCGGATTAATTGCATATATTTAGTATTATACGTTTTCGGAAACCCGACGTTTCTTTATTACCTTGCAGTACTTCGTTCATGGTCATGGTTTTGTGTGGGTAAAAAGTTTTTATTTGAAATAAATCACATGTTTTTGTAATGACGTAACACGAATAAATGGAATGTCATTGTGTTTTAGTCTTTCATGATTTCAACTAATTTACTATAGCAACGATTACTATAGGCATTCAATATCTTTCTAGGAATACCTAGTGCAAAGATAAAAAACCTTTAAATATATACTGGGTGGAAGTGTAAGCACCACTTTAAATGAAACCACAGTTTTACCTACTCTACAAAAGCCTAATATAGATCAGAAAAAAATTAATTTCTGAAAATGAAAAAGTAATTTTTTCAAACAAAATAAATAATAAAATTGTCATTTTCAAATAAAACGCCATTTGTAAGGACGACGCACGCACACATAAACCTATCAAAGGAGCACTGCCGCACACGGCTCATCCCGAAATCGAGTCGTAGGTATCGGCAATAAAGTTCAAAGTTGTTTAACTTTTAGTAGTATTTTTGTAGTTGTAAGTGTTTATGTTATTGGAATCTATACGTAATCGCGTCACACGAAATACAGGTATGGATAAAAATCGTGAAATGAAAATAAAATCCTACGTCCAAACTGTTGAGGCATCTTGATTAATTTCTTTAGGTATAGGTTTGAAATATTTTACCCTATATGCTGTTTCCGTAAAAGGAGCGCTACCTCTTCCATCCTGTATAAATGGCAAATAACATTGCTTATATCATGCAAGGCATAATTTTTTGATTAAACTACTATATAAACCGTGAGAAGCATGAAACATATTATACGAGTATACGATAACTGCCCGTAACTTTATGTAAGTTTCTATGAATTTGATTTTAATTAGCAGAGTGCAGACCGAAACGTATGCATGAGATACTATTTATAGTCAGAAATATTTAAAAACTTGATCTTGCCTTCTATCATAATGGGTCTTCCATTCAGTCCTGAAACTTTTGTATATACATAAACGGCATTACAATTTTTCTGATAACTTGCTGTTATTGTTGAAGTGTTTATTAAATAAACTTTAGCTGGAAACACCTAGTAAATTTTGAATTATAAATTTTACATTAAATAAAAAATACAAAATGCATCAAAAATGATGCATAAATGCTCGTATTGTTTAATTGCTTTGAATTAAAAGCTTGATTTTTTTTTGTGCACTAAGGAGCCATAGACCTAAATGTTTCAGCTTTATACCATTACGCAACCTCGAGTTAAATGGTCTTGATACACGGATAAAGTGATCCGTTCCGTTTTCACCTTTTCAGGCACGGAACCCTAAAAATAAAATTTGCTAAATATATTACATACGTACGAATATTTTAATAATATTTATTATATAATATGAATCTGTAAATAATTAATTTAAGAAAAAGAGTCGCTGAGATTCTTACATTTTTTATATATAACTAGCGGCTCGCCCACGGCTTCGCCCGCTTAAAATACATGATTAATGATTTAATAAGCACAATCGATTGACAACTATAATGACTTCTAATATGATTTTTTTACGACATTATCGTCAAAGAATTTTTGATTGTTTTAATAATAAAAAATACGACCATTGTTGATATTTGATATTTATAAAATATACATAAAGCTTTATTACACGTATATATTTTTGTAACTTTATGTTCTTTTTACCTATATAATATACGTCTCATCATAATTCTAAAACTCTGTTAAATGTGCTGATGTCAGTGAATAGTTTAATTTAGGTTGTAGGATTCATAATATTCTTTGTAAAATAACTGTATTAATTGCATATTAACTCCTGTACAGTTTTTAAATTAGTTACATATATTATATGAACGAACCAACCAAAATATCTTTGTATTTACT
>JAATLQ010038658.1:0-62998 GCA_013421005.1 Heliconius erato x Heliconius himera
CGACAGCATATTTGTATCTACTAAGGATAACATACAGTAAGCATATTTCTGTCTAAAAATAGTAATTTAAATATATTTTTTATTGTGAGGGATGTTTGTCGATAATAGTATCAATCCTTATCCTTTTAAATAGTTTATTAATTTTCTACGTTAAACGAAGATAAAATTTGCTCTTTACACTAATTTGAAATTACGAATAGTTTTAGAGAAAAACGCATTTAATTGTTGACACATCACGCAGGCTATAAACCGCAGTTTTGGCGCAAGTTTCATTTATTACCTTACTCTTAGTATATAAATAAGTATATTATTTACGTTGGCCATTTAATGGAGATCAAAACTGTCTTTTACTGTTTTTCATTTTAATCAGTACTTTAGAAGTTGTTACAATATCAAAAATTCCTTGCTGCGAAACGGCTCGCCACGCGCCATGCGTCACCCCGCGCCCCGCGACGCGTCCGCCGCGCCCGTCTCCCCGCCTGCCTCTGTAGCGAAGTAGATTTAGATGCGATTGTACGTATTGGATAATTAGAGTTTAATGTATTATTTCAGCGCGATATATTTAGTTTCATCTTTTTTGATTAATATAATAGTAGGTAGTCTTTTGTTTATCATTTCTTTCGTTTAAGTATCCTGTTGTTTATTTTGTTTACTCTTCTTCTGTTCTTTTATAATTTTTTTTACCTTTTTAAACATTTCCTTTTTTAATTTAATTATGCCACAAAAAAGTCGTTCATAGGTCGTAGAACAAGAAATGCAAATAAAAATCTTTTAAGTCTTACTAAAGAAAGCGTAGAGGAGACGGAAATTAGACGGTAATTTAAATATATTTTCTTATTGTAAGGGATGTGTGTCCATAATGATATTAATCCTTATCCTTTTAAATAAGGCCGGCCGGTAATAAATGAGGTCGGTCGTGGCGCAGCGGCACGAGGTGTGACTGCAAAACCGACTGGTTGTGGGTTCGATCCCCACTCGAGGAGATGATATATTTACTTAAATTTATATTTCCATTTCTTCGCTCTGGTGTCGAGGTTAAGCGCGGCGTTGAGTTCTGCCATTCAACACGCAATGCCTCCAGAATTTGGGAGAAAGTGGGGAACGGAGTGTCTTAACACTAGGTTCCCTCTGCCTACCCTGCTGTGTGTGGGATACAGCGTGAAGCTAATTTAATTTATTTTATTCTTTTAAATAAGTTCTTAATTTTCTACGTTAAACAAAGATAAACTTTGCTCTTTACAATATTTCGAAATTACAAATAGTTTTAGAGAAAAGCTATATCGACTCATGTTTAACCCTTACTTTCAGTATATATATAAGTATAATAGTTACCTTTTGGCCATTTAATATAGATTAAAATGTTGTTTACTGTTTTTCATTTCAATAAGAAGTACTTTAGAAGATTAGTAGCACAGATTTAAAATTACGGTACTAAAAAGTTCTTGCTGGGTAACGGCTCGCCGCCCACCACGCGTCCCCCCGCGCCCCGCAACCTTTTTGCTTATGAAAATGAACCCGCCTGACGTCTTTCCCCCGGGCATGGAAGGAAGGCCTGGTCATCATGTTGCCCAAGGCTGGGAAGAGCCCGCAGCCTGAGGGTCTATAACCCTACCGATCTATAACCCTCCTTAGCGCGGTCGCCAAGCTGTTCGAGAAGTTATTCCTCTCACTTCTCCAGTCGCACATTCACCCATGAAGCGAGCAGTTTGGCAAGCGGGTATACCACTCTGGTTATACTACGCCGCAATAGCGATCAACCGAAAGGAGAGTGCAATAGTAGTCTTCTTCGACGTAGCGCGCGTATCCGACCGCGTTGGCACCCGGGCCTACTTCATTAAGTGCTCAGAGCCGGCACCCCCCAGCACGTCGCGCATGTCTTTGCCTCCCTGCCTCAGGACAGGACATTTTGCGTGAGAGTTGAGAGTTCGAGGTCTAGCACCGACTCGATCGCTACCGTTGTTCCCCAGGGCAGCATTTTATCACCTGCTCTCTACGCACTATACACTGATGACATCACAACGCCCTAGCGAGTATCACTCAACGAGAAATCCTGCAGATGGTCCAGAACCTCATCCTCTGTCGAGTGACGCAGGCGCCATACTAAATGAGGAACACCACGCATCATCCCAACATAAAAATAGAAAGCCTGGAGGTATACATTGGTTGTCTCGCGTCCCACGCATTCCGCTGCGCCAATGTATCACCTGCACCTAAGGAGCAGCACTCCGTGGCATACCCGGCCGCCCGAGGTCAGACGTAAGACTACTTCCAAGGGACTTTCTATTCTCCTCCAAATCCTACTCATGAGCCTTGCATTGAACCTTGGTCGTTTAAGCTGGGCCTCTCTCAGGAAACCGAGGGTCTCTCCTGACTGAGTTGACCGCCTAGATGGCATATGATAATCCTTCCAATTTCATACTGTGTCAACGCCCAAATGTCGTTTGGAGCTACAACGGAGATGGAAAAGAGAATGCTTCAATTCTGCGCCTGGCTCTATAACAAAGTTAATTTAGAAGCGATTGCACGTATTTTGGAGTTATCCAATAATTATAATGTATTTCAACGCAACATATTTGGTTACATCTTTCGTTTAAATATTTTTGGGTAAGAGAATAGTAGGTACTCTGTTGTTTATAATTTCTTTCGTTAAAGTTTTCTGTTGTTTGTGTCATTTGTTTAAGTGTGTTTTTTTAAACAATTGGAACATCCTTATTGGAACTACGAAAATGCGGGTTGCATTAAGGTTTAAATAATTTTCACATCTTAAGTGTTTTGCAAACATAGGTATATTATATGAATAATTCAGTAGTTAAAGCGGGCGAAGCCGCGAGCGGGTCGCTAGTTAACATTATAAATATTTGTAGATTTTGTTTTTGATTTGGACAATGTTTACAAGTTCAGTTACGGCTGCGACTTTGATTACTAATGAAGAGGTAAGTTGTTTTTATGTAACGTTCATTTAAAAATTATTAAAATTAAATAAAAAATATATATCATTATTAAGTGCTTGACTACTTATAAACATATTTATCATTATTAGTCACTAACTGTAAAGTCAAAAGATGTGCTAAATTTATAATTACTTATCTAAGTTCATCCCTGTTACATTCTATATGAATAATACTGAAAATAGTTGAGGTAATAATTTATTGTTTTTATAATATATACAGACGAAACAACCATGGCTGGATATACTGAAGGCCGTCCAAGTATTTGTGTGGTTTTGTCTAGGTTGTTATGTAGACGACCAAATAAGACAGCAAGTAGACTTAATTGAATTGTTTATTATAAAGAGCCTTATTGATTTTAGATGTGGTAAGTGTGTATAATTTATAATACTATACTAAGAATGATAATAACTTGTACATTTTTTTTAACTCTCCCATTTCCGGTTATTTAAATAACTTGTGTTGTGGGTGGCTATACCTTGTGCTCTATATCAGATCGATATAATAAAAATATAGAATTATTTATTAATATTTTTGAATTTAAATATAAAATTATTTATTAATATTTCTTCAAAAAAACTATATAGTGTTTAATTTGAGCTACACTTATTACACAGCAAAGGTATAGGTCTATTTTATAATTGTCATGCAAGATGCCTTAATATTTTATATCTAGAATAAGCTGAATAAGTACTAAGTACCTGATACATCACTTCTAACAATCTATTAAGTTTGCTTATTAACTGAAAATTTTATTCTT
Source organism: Heliconius erato x Heliconius himera (assembly GCA_013421005.1). NCBI lineage: Eukaryota > Metazoa > Arthropoda > Insecta > Lepidoptera > Nymphalidae > Heliconius > Heliconius erato x Heliconius himera. The sequence continues at coordinate 3,709 of JAATLQ010038658.1, forward strand.
TATTTCTTAATAACAAAATGATTTATGTGTTGCATAGCCAGTAGACGTAGCATAGAGAGAAATTATAAAAAAGTACACACGCATAATAAAAAAAACCGGTCAAGTGTGAGTCGGTCTCGCTCACTGAGGGTGCCGCGCCAATTTCAGTATTGTAGATTAACGAGTACAGGTCAACTTAGTACAGTTTGCTTTTAAATTTTGTATAAAACTTTTACTGCAAGTTCTCTCTTTTTAAAAAAAATCATAATTATAGGTCTACGGGCAATTCTCTATAGTTGATAAACTTAAGTTTGGGGGCGTATGCACTCATTTTGTATACTATATTTTTTACATTTCCATTTTTTTCCTTTATTTGTAATGTCAGTTCTCACTTCGTGCCAAAATTTCATAATTAACGATAATCTTATTATAAGCTTGATTTTTTCTGTGCTAAAGTACAGAAAAAATCAAGGTCGGTAGACCGTAGAAATATTTTACATTAATTTCATCTTGATACCACCATGAATCTCGGAATAAATGGCCTTGACAGACGGACAGACGCATATAGTGAATATTCGGGTTCCGCTTTTCCTTCTGAGGTACGGAACCCTAAAAATATTGAAATTTAATTTGTTACAATTACTTATTACAAAACATTGTTAAATATCGCAAAGACACAAACAAGCTGTTACAGTATTTTTATCATTATCTTTTCAGATCAAACGACGAAGGAGGTTTTGCAAACATTCAAGTTGGTTGTGAATGGGAATAACTTGCAGTTTAGCGCTTGTAATCTATATCGTTTGAACTACGCCACTGTTCTAGGGACTATAGTTAGCATCATAACTTATAGTATTATATCGGTTCAGCTTTTTTGAACAATCTATATATATATAAAAGGACTTGTGCTGACTGACTGAGGTAAGACGCACGCAGAGCCGTAACCGCTGATGGTAGAAACGTGAAATTTGGGCAGATGTTTATTTTCATATTCTGGACATCCATTAAGAAGGGAATTTGAAAAATTTTAACCCTAAAGGGATGAAATAGGGGTTGAAAGTTTGTATGATTTTTTTTTAATCTGTATCGATTTTTATAAAATTTGAAATTCAGACTCTTAAAAATATTTCATTGAATACGTGTTTCATGGTTTTTAAGAATTCACCCTCTAAGGGTTCAAATAAGGGGTTGAAAGTTTATATGGAAAAATCTTTAAATTGCCACCGATTTTTCTAAAAATTTAAATTCAGACTGTTAAATATATTTTATTTAACACGTGTTTCGTGGTTTTTTTAGAATTCACTCCTAATAGCGGGCGAAGCCGCGCACGCCCTCTAGTATAGTAATAAGACTTTCTATTGTTTTTCTATGTAAAATTAATAAAGCATCATACAACACTTTGATTTATTACATATGTTAATATGAAATACACGTGATTGTAGCACAAAGTAAACTATTTATAAAAAAATCTTCATTTTATTTATTTTTTATTTAAGTTTGCCTCAAATTGAAATTAGACGATTTTGATATGACGTTTATATCATTTTATCCAGGATGCAATGGGATGCCAACAAAAAAAAATATATTTAAATATTATTTTGACATCTGTATAGAACTTCCCAAAAATTTTTATTAAAATAACAATTAAAAAAGTGGATGGTCTCTAATCAAAAAATCTTTAATGAAGATTATTTTCAGTTACATACAATATAGTGAACATATTAACTGTATTATTTATTTGTTATACAGGCTGGAAGCGTCTGCGCTCCCTTTACGGTAGCAGCATATAGGGTGAAATATTTCAAACCCATACCTACACCCTCCCACTCAACACGCAATTCCTCCAGATTCGGCAGAAAGTGGGGAACGGGAGCGTCTTGACACTAGGTTCCCTCTCCCTACCCTGCAGTGTGCGGGATACAGCGTGAAACAGATTTTTTTTATGTATGTATGTATGTATGTATCTCTAAAACCGCTGAACGGATTTACATAATTGAGGTATTGTTAGATTCGTATTAGCAGCCCAAGTGTTCTTAGATATGTGACGTTAAAAAAAAACAATCATGGCGGCTGTGGGACGCCATTGAACTCACTAAAAAAAATCATGATTATCATTGCCATAATGAATCCTAACAAAAAAGTGAAAAATAAAAAAATATTTATAAAAACAAAAACCCCGACTGCATAAAACTAAAAAGAAAATAAACAAGCCCAATAGTTTATTATGATTAACAGTCGGGACCTATAAGTAATTCCTCAATCAATAAAATCTTTAGCAGGAATCCCACATAATTAAAAGAGGTCCCGATAGTTAATCCTAATAAACTATTGGGCTTGTTCATTTTCTTTTTAGTTTATGCAGTCGGGGTTTTTGATTTAATATAAATATTTTTTTATTTGCTGATGCTAATGTTGCTAAGTTTAGTTGCAGTTTTACAATAGATGGTCTATAATTAAAAACCTATTAATTGCTTACTTATCATATCACATAAAATAAAGCCAAGTTAATTGATTGATAATTAAATGATTAAATCTATTCGGCAGTGTTTTTAGTATTGCAAGTACATTTATCATTGCAAACGAAATAAATCACGCCATAGTTGTGAAATTTATTGAAATAGATATATGACAGCAATAATTAATTACTAATAATATATCAATCTCTTAAACATTATGTAACGACAGTTAGTTGCGTTTTATTTTTTTCTATTCCAAGCTTTGTTCTTGGCGGAGCACGTGCTAGAGACGTAAACAATGAAGCGTTAAATGCTGTAAACCCTCTCGCTTTACCTTTTCCGCCTCCATTGTCGTCAACTTTTTCATAAATATCGTCTAAGGAGTACTAGATGATTTCTACGTCACTGATCTACTTAGTAATAGTAGATAGAAATCAATAAAAAAATAAAATAAATAGGATTATTGAGTGGGTGTTGCATTCTGTTCAAAAAGTACGATACGTACGACGATGTTATATTTTACATATATTTGAATTTGCTAATTTATTTATTTATATTTAAAAAAAATTGCTATATTAAGTGATAAGGTTTGTGTTAGTGCACAAATAAAATATAAACAAAATATATATTTATAAAATTATTTATTTCACAACTATTTTATTGGTCGTTACACAATAGCCTTATATTCGAATATTTATAAACAAAAGCCTATCCCTAGAAAGATAGCTCTATAATTATTACAAAAATATAGACAGTATAATATACTTAAGATTATGCACAGTATTAATAAAAATAATATTGCACTAAAGTAAAATATTTAACTGTAATAACGAATCCTCTCTATTCATGCACACAAAAGGCAGTTAATATTACTAAATAACTAAAAAGACGAGATTCCGTGGCGATACCATTGGTTTACTCGCAGTTATTACTTGAAGCACGGGTCGTAGCGGGATGGTTGAGACATTTGATTGGGGTAAGCTGTTCTTAGTGAAGACATAGACATGAAACAGGGACTCGGTTGGTACGACGTGCGACGTGCAGGGGCGAAGCAAGGGCCCATGCTGTTCATCGGAGGCGGGCCGTAGTTGCCGGGCGCCGGAAGTGAGAGCTTCCTGGTGGGAAGTCCGCAGGTCATCATTGGATTATTACTTGGACGTTGCATTCTATAAGAAAATATTTATTAATTTAATTTCAATATTTATCTATCACTATCAGCTTCACGCTGTATCTCACACACAGCAGGGACGGCATAGGAAACCTAGTGTCTTAACACTCCGTTCCCCACTTTCTGCCGAATTCTGGAGGCATTGCATGTTGAGTGGCAGAACTCAACGCCGCATTTCACTTATATTTGAATTAACATTTTTTTTTATAGCTTTCATTGTATAAAATGTAATACTTACGTTTTATGTTTTTGATGAACACGAATCACGATATAGATTCTTAAAATTAAATATAATCGAGAACAGCTCTTTACTTCGTAGTCTTACAAATATAATGTCTTCAAAAGCAACAAGTGTTTTTATACTAATTTATTATCAGATTTTTATTATCTGATAGCTGATTTCCTTTTTCAATCTATTTTCTGAACAATAAGTCAGTAAGTAAGTAATAATGTGATTATAGTGGCCGATAACTTATATTTAGTCTAAAAATAATATAAACAAGACTGATCATGTCGTGATAAACTATTTTTAAAAATGTGATCCGGTTGATAGGTAATTCATGTTTATATGTACACACATACAACATATAGGTAAAGAAATAAAAACCGATTGACGTGTTTATATCAAGCGTAGTATAAATATACAGATATTTTTTTCAAAATTTATTTATGAAACGATTTATTTCAGGCACAGCGGATTCGATTACCAAAACTCGTGTCTTACTTTATTAACTTGGTTTTTTTTCTTAACTTTATGTTATATTTTTTATCTGCTTTGTAACGAAGAATATTTTATTATTTAACTGAAACTATATAAAGACTACTTTTAGATCAAATCAGATCTACAATGATAGAAAGTCTTGCAACTATATTTTCACTCGTATTTCTTGCCAATTTCTTTAAATTTGCACTCGTGTAGGTACGAGTAGGTAAGACCTCATGACACTACAATCCCACCATCAATCTGAAGTCATTGTCAGGAAGTCTAGAATACGAAAAATCCGTCACCATTTTCTGTAAGATAAGGCCCACCACCATGTACATTTTTCGGTGTTGTTGATTTCGAAAAGGCTTTTAACAGGAAAATTACAAAGACGTTAAAAGAAAAAGAAGGTATAATGCAAGCGTCTCTGGCAATAGACTGCAAGAGGTGTTTATTGAGAGCACCTAGTTCCTGTGTAAGAAAGAATTGACTCAACTTTTACAAATTGAAATAAAAATATATAAAATATTTGTTTCAATGTAAAACTTAAATAAAAAAAAATAATAAATTTCACGCTGTATCCCGCATAGCAGGGTATGCAGAGGAAACTTCGCACCGTTCACCACTTTCCGCCGAATTCTGGAGCGATTGCCCTTTACATAACGGAACTGAACGCCGCGCTTTGAATCGAGATCAGAGCGAAGAAATGGAAATATTCATTTAAATAACTATTTGATTTCCTCGAGTAGAAATCGAACCCACAATATGTCAAGCGTTGCAATCTGTCACTGCGCCACGACTGGCCCCGAAATATATAATTTATATTCTGTATCATCGTATTTAATCATCATATACTTAATTTGTTTACATTTTTGAATGAAATAAAATTTATTGACTTAGCGCTGATATAATTGTTTTATTTTTATATTTATTATTTATGACTTTTATACCGTCCATTGTAAAACCATTCCATGTTTATCTGAGTGTATTGTATTATTCGTTGGCTTTCAGATACAAATTGTGATAATAAGAATCATCAAAATTTAGGCACAAGCGTGTGACGTTTGTTGGTTCAATTATGAATAATTATTTATACATATTTTCATTTCTCCGCAAGTATTTTGATATCAGTAGATACCAAGGCAAAGCGCGGCATTGATTTCCGCCACTCAACACGCAATGCCTCGAAAATTCGGCAGAAAATGGAGAACAGAGTGTTTTACCACTAAGTTCTGTCTGCCTCTACTCTACTCTGCTATATGCGGGATACAGTGTAAATCTGAAAAAAAAAATATCAAAATTTATAGAGCTATAAATAATTATGTTATTTTTAACACACACGCAGCGTTCACGTGTTTCCTATATTATACAAACTTAAAATCATAAAGATATTATATGAATGTCTTTCATATTGTTAAGGGTAGATATATCTGCAATGCGTATAAGAAACTGCGACACGCATTTCATTCGTGATAAAGGCAATAATCTGATTGTTTGCATATTATGTAAATCAATGATAAGCATATTTTATTCGAGTCATTTTAATCATGAGAGACCATGTGTAAGTGATGTTAATCGTGGTGCAGAGGTAATCTGACACATTTAGGTGTCATCTGTTTGGTTGTTTTCGTTTTATCTTATTTTGTAATGAAAATTTAAAAAAAAAACAGCTTCATGCTGTATCCCGCACAAGGCAGGGTAGGCGGAGGGAACCTAGTGTTAAGACACTCCGTTCCCCACTTTCTGCTGAATTCTGGAGGCATTGCGTGTTGAGTGGCGGAACTCAACGCCGCACTTTTCCTCGACACCAGAGCGAAGAAATGGAAATATAAATTAAATTAAATATTTCATCTCCTCGAGTGGGGATCGAACCCACAACCAGTCGATTTTACAGTCACACTTTGTGCCACGAAAATTTAATAGATATATTACATTATTTTAAAAGCTTTGCATGCTGTTGGCTTTAAGTATAAAGAGTAAAAAATATTTATTAATATTAAAGGTAATGCATTATCTTGAATTAATTATAAATAATTATAATTTTCCAAGATACTAACTAATACAGACTATGGACAATATTGTCGAATGTGACGTACTTTGGTACTCTGATCCAAAGAATCTATTGCATTTTTCTCATTCAAATTTTCGCATAAGTGTTACTATCCAAGGCATTTCGAATAAGTGTTACATTTGGACGGGGACACCGTTATCACAAGTACGACAAAAGCAGCCAATAAACTTTGACAGAGGCTTTCGATGAGTATAGAGAATATGGTAAAAAGCAAAATCCGCACTATTGCTTCAATACTGGTAAACGTGGGAAAAGGGGACTTAGAGCAATGCAATCGCGTGATAACGACGAGACCCTGATAAACTACTTTGGAGCGATAGTGATGGCACCCAGAATTTCTGAAGCAAAGGAAGTTCTTATAATTTGTGATGTCAACCAGTTACCCTATATAGACCGGGAGAATGTCTTCAAAATGCTCTACCTCTGACCGGCGCAAATTTTTAGCATCAGCCGGAACTTTGATGTGAAAGAAGTCCTATGGACATCGCCTACGCCGGAAATATACCCCGGAATATACTCTTCGCAAAGGACCGCACATTCCCTTTTTTACAAAACATCAAGGTGACGCTAGTCCCGAGAAATAGAAAAATACCTTTTACCTCACTTTCACTTAGACGGAAAAAGAATTTCTTATCAACCATTGATAGGGAAGAGAAATGAGGCATTACGTCTGACCAGTGTGCCTTTCGTAACAGTAAAAAGCGACTTAGTTAAATTACAGTTGTACAGAAGACTAATTCGAAACGCGATAGGGGTAGCGACAAGAAGTATTTGAGGAGTATAAACTAAAAATAGCCGTGAAAAACGGGATCAAAGCAGTTATGTCCTCCACCATAACGGTATGTCCCCATCCTAGTACCAAGTCACTCATTCCCTATGAGGCAACATTTAATTTATTATAATTAACAAATATGAATACGTAAAAATATGATAAATATTCTATAAAATTAAGATATAGAAAAAAAAACTCGTTTATCGTTTAGCCTTAGGCATAGAACAAGTATTTAAAATTTTTAAAATGTTGATAAATATAACGGTATGGAAAAAAAGTGTCTGTAGAGCTGTCAGATTTAAAATATATAAAAAAAAACTAACCAAAGCACGATGCATACTCCTACTGCGTAACATTATCTCTTTTCTTACCATACAACCATCGTGTTCCTTCGTGTCTTCTTCACGCACAACGTGACATTGGCGAAGTGATATGTGCTCAACTGGCACGCTCGGAACGCCGTAATAAAAAAACCATACCATACTATAATTATAACGAAACAGAACACAGAAAAAAATTACACGGTTCACCAACTCTATGAACGTCATTAGGCTAACAAAAATAGGGCAAAGAAAGAACTTTTTAATTATAATATTATTCATATACAGTTAGCTAATATATCAAAGGGAGTGATATAAACCATAAGCCTCGTGGAAGGAAAATTACATAGCTTGAAAATCAACTGCGTTACATATTTATTTACCTATCATTATTATGTTTGAGTTGTTATATTGTATGATATTAGTATATTTTTTTTAATTAAGAATAATTAAGAAATTACAATTATTATTTTGTTCTATTGGATAGTATCAATTTTGGCTCAAATTTATGCCATAAAATCTATTAAATGCATTTCCTCTGTCATTGTGCAACTGAAACAAGTAATATTTTATACGATGCAGGTACATACTATATAGATACGTAGACTTCCAAAAATTTTTAAATATTTTTTCTAAAGAAATCATTATTAATGGGATTCAAAATTATAACTACGAAAATATATTATATTTACTATTAGCTATCACACATTAGTCCCGACGAAAAAATTAAACAAATGTTATATAAAAAATATATCTTTTAATCATATTTATATAAAAGTTTATTATAATTTATAATGATTATAGTTACAAATAAATGTTACTGTAAAGTATTTTTTGTGTCCTTACTTTTCTCATTCTTCTCAGTAAGATCTAATTCTTTGGTTTCTTCAATTTGCTTATTACTAATTTCCTGTAAATGTATATTCTTTTCTTGTTGTAAACCATCAGCTGGCTTTATATTTTGCAATCTTTTAGTTAGTAAGTATGAAAGAAGTTGCAATAAGGCCAAAACTATGCCGGGTACGAGCCAAGCGTCGGGAAATATCGACACAGTTTTTGCATACAAAAATGAATAGAGCGGTGATGAAAGAGCTTGCGTAGCGCATTCTAGAGCACCTAGAATACCATAAATTTTACCTGAAACAGAAATTAATTTGTGAGTAGAGATACATAGAACTGAAAATGAAGTTGAAAAGTTACTTATATTTCATTATTATTTTCTCTCAAACTTGATTTGAGATCTGATGTTATTATTATTTGATTTATTCATAAATTTAATTCTAATAGCTATCTTGAGCTATGATACTTTTGGGCTATTTTGCAATAATATAAAAAAGAAACTAATGATGCTATCTCTAATTCTACTAGGATTTCGTTATTTGTTAATATGTTTTTAAAGCATACCTAAAATTTAAATTTCAAATTTTAGTTTAATAACTATGGCACGACTTATGCGATAAAGTGATGATTAAAAATCGTCTACTATAAAAATTAGGGTACATAAAAATAGCGTAACAATCAATAAAGAGGCATGTCTCTTCGTTCAATCTGATAATAAATAAAAAAAAAATATTCGATGTACTTGATGAGTATCTAACCAAACTCGACTAGACGAGATAATGCATTATCATTTCAGTTACATCAAAATCAAAATATAACAAACAACTATAACAAAAACAAATTTATGAACAAAAATGTACTTAAAGCAGTTTATATTCATTGAATGTTTTATGAAAACCTAAAATCATAGTCAGTCAGTCATAGGTGCATATTATAAATATGTTTTTAAATAACTTCTTTTTATAATTATTCATAGATGAATCATAGAGAGGCGGGTGCTAAGTTGTTGGGCATACAGCTGTAGTATTCGATCTATCACTTATTATTTGTAACGTATTGAATTTACACACGTCCCGATCGCGGCTTCGTAGGCGAAATCAAGAAAGTGTTCGTGTTTATATTGTTTTGAAAATAAAAAAAATAACTGAAGACACTTTACATTAAGAAACGTCCATCGCTTTGCTTTGCTACCAGCTTCATGCTGTATCCCGCACACAGCAGGGTAGGCAGAGAGAACCTAGTGTTAAGATACGCCGTTCCCCACTTTCCACCGAATTCTAGAGGCATTGCGCGCTGAGTGGTGGAGCTCAACGCCGCGCTTAACCTCGACACCAGAGCGAAAAAATGAAAATATAGATGTAAATAACTATTTCACTTCCTCGAGTGGGGAATGAACCCACAACCAGTCGATTTTATAATCACGTGTCACACTTTGTGCCTCTGCGCCACGACCGGCCGGTAAGATAAATAAATATAGATAATATTGAATGTTTTACATGCAATGAGGTTTGTTAATAGATTCCATAATATTGGTAATTTCGCCCACTAATATTGATTGCATTATGGTCCCGGGGGCTATATAAAATACGGATATCGTATTTGAATATTTTACTTCTTTACAGATCTAATAATTCATCCATCTTCAGATCCATCACATCTCTGTCATTCCACGTAGCTATCTAGAGATAGCGCCGAATGGTGGACATGGAATAGTTAGGTGGCGGTCCCCAAAGCCGCATTCCTCACCACTTGCTTTTGCAAGACTTCCATCGTGGACACCGATTATACATAAAACTAGCGGCCAGCCCGCGGCTTCGCCCGCTTAAACTGCATGATTATTGATTTAATAAATACAATTCATTGACAACTATGACGACTTTATAACGACTTCTAACATTATTTTTTTACTACATTATCGTAATTTCTGTAAGAATTTTTGATTGTTTTGAATTAAAAAATACATCAAAACCCCACAATTTACTATTTTTGGGTCAATTTTTGTTTGGGTCAGGAGTTGGCTTGCTTGTCGGATGTCCAGCCAATGCGATGTGTACTTCGAATTATTGCATGGAATCCGTTTTTCATCACAGATTATGATTCGATTAAAAACCTTCATTCTTATTTAAACTGAGTGACGCAAACAGAAAAAAAAAAACAGAAGAAAAAAATAAATGAATTACGGTTAACGAAACACAAATACAAATGTGTACATGTGTGAAATAGCTGTGTAAATTTGAATTTGTAATTCCTAACCAAAGAAGAGAAATTTGTGATTAAAGTTGGCCACTTTAAGTGTGGGACTAAATGTCAATTTGATAAGGACCTAATATTAACTGCATCGTTAGAGTTTGAGACCATTTGAAGCGCACGGACTCAAGCATGCGATTGTAAACGGGTCAGTCAGGTTTTGGGTTTCATTCGAACTCGAGGAAATGAAATAGTTAATATTTTCACTTCCGTTAGATAAGGCGTTGAGTTACCTCTTCCCTTCTTTATCTCTTAATCTCTAAAAGATTACATATATATATTTTTTTAATTTTTATTTTTAAGGCTTCCGTACATAAAAAGGTAAAAAAGGAACCATTCAAGTCCGTCAAGACCATTTATCTTGACATCGTGTGGAGGCTACAAGCTAAAATCACAATCAAAAGATACGAGTATTTATGATTCGATTTTGTTGCATTTTGTATGATACTTAGAGAAAGGACTTACAAATAAGGGAGAAATCGAATAGGAAAATTTAAAGATATTCAACATGATTCCGTAAGCTTAACTTTAGCGGGAAGCCGCTGAATGCAAGCAGCGGACCGATCGGCGTGAAGATCCTTGGAAGAGGCCTATTTCCAAAAGTGGGCGTGAAAAGATTAATATAATGAAACTTAACTTTAAATCAACTTTTATAAGTAGTACTTCCCGTAGATCTACAGAAGTAAAATTGGTACAGAAGCCCCGTTGGGCAAGACCGTCTCACACTTAACCGTTTTTTTTTTATTTACTATTTTGTTAGCTTTATATCATTACTAATTAATATGAGCAATTATTACATTGTCAAAACTAGAGTAGCTTGATTTTCTAACTATTTATTGCAATTTAAAAGTTTAGTCTAATATACTCGTACGTAAGCATTAAAAATATTTCAATTGCGCGTTTGAAGATGTGATAGCATTATTAAATCAATTTTACTTTAGAAATTTGATATGTAATTTATGTAATTTTATGATATCTATATGATTTAGGCGCGACGTTACATTGAAGTCATATGTTCACTTCATATAAAAACAATATCCGTACGTATGTTTTATAAATTTATTTAAATAAAGCGCAAGCCGCACACAAGCCTATGGTGAGTCTTTTACTGTGAAAGCTGCGGTCCTTTGGAATACACTCTTGCGCGAACTACTCATGTAAATTAGTATGTAAATTATAGGATGTAAATCTATAAGTAAGCATATGTTTTTTTTTTATTTTTTAAACTTTGTGTGGGCAGCGTTGCTTGGAAGAGATCACCTGTGGTGATGAGGCCGCCTTTACACCTTTTTTCATCTTGTTTCTGTTTTATGTTTAAGTTGGTGTAATAAAATATTAAATAAATAAATACATAAATAATTAATATACCGCATTCTATATAAAAAGTTATTGAAATTATATACATTTTTATTGTATTTTTCTTTTTTATGGAAAAGGACAAGGCAAAAGGAGCGTGCGGGTCACCTGATGGTAAGTGATCACCGCCGCCCACGACCCCGTGCAGCAACAGAGGAGCCACAGGTGCGTTGCCTGCCTTTAAGATGGGTTGTGCGCCGGATCCCGACATTACCTGATGCGAAACGCAGTGGCATAAAGCCACTACTTCACGCCGGTTTTAAATGCCGGGGGTGGTAATGATCCGATCGAGTCTGCCCATGCGTGTTGCCATTGCTGGCGACGTCACTCTACCACACGTACTTTAGTCGCCTCTTACGACACCACCAGTACCAGGATGATCCTATTCTAGGCCGGGATCACACGGCACAAAAGTATAGAGTTACCTTGTTCTGACGGCATTATTTGCTTATTCAACAACGGCCTCTGTACCACTTGTGAGCCCTGAGATATGATACCGATGACTGGAACTGAAACAATTTTAATTAATAATTTATTTATACGTACATAAATTAAAGATAATTTTTTAATATTTTTAAAGTGTTATTGCACATTCAAGAAAGAAATATACTTATTTAGAAAACGTATATTTTTTTTTGTAAAAATCTTTTTACAAAAAAAAAATAATTATACATTTTCTATAAGTATTTTACCGACCAGCGGTTTCCAGGAGGCGCGGGTTCGAGTCCCGCTACGTTCAAATTTTTATACGTTTTCTAAATAAGTATTAATGATAATTTCGTTTTTGTTTTTCAGCTTTCGCACCTTTTATTAAGACACTCTGTTCCTCAATTTTACTATTCAATAATCACACGCTTGTGTCAAAACGCCACGACGGCTTCCTTAATGATGATATTTAATATTAACATAGCATGTAAGTTATTCTCTTATTTTTTTATTTGCTTATCCCAAACAAGGGCTCATACTTAATGCCTAAAATATATATAAATATAAACTTACTAAAGAAGACGACCAGCGTAGTGCTAGCAGCAATCAGAGACGACGTCGCGAACATATACGAGACACAACTTAGTACTCCAACCATTTCGTCACTTAGCCGCAGCCGTCGTTTTAGTAAGTTGAGAATTATAATTGTACCTGAAATTGAGACAAAAGTATAGAATGCTTTTCTGAGTTATGAACAAATATTTATTTTGTTGAGGTCAGTCGTGGCGCAGAGGCACAAAGTGTGACTGCAAAATCGACTGGTTGTGGGTTCAATGCCCACTCGACGAAATTACATATTTATTTAAATTTATATTTTCATTTCTTCGCTCATTTGGTGTCGAGGCAAAGCGCGGCGTTGAGTTCCGCCACTCAACACGTAATGCTTCCAGATTTAGGCGCAAAGTGGGGAATTGAGTGTTTTATTGCAGTATAGGCAGAGGAAACAAATGCAGGTTCCAACTGCCTATCCTGCTGTGTGCGGGATACAGCGTAAAGCTGATTTTATTAAAAGATCGTCTCGAAAGGCCTTTTTCATTGTCCCACCATCAGCAGAGTTTATAAATATCTATTTTTAATCGTATTTTTAGTTTTATAAGTTTATATTTATAAATATAAGGTACTTATTTCTCGTATATGATTATTAAAAATATTATAAAAGATTTCTTATTAAAAGTATATTAGATATGTGGAATTTTTAATCATTAAATTCCAAATGAGGTAGAAATTCTTTTGTTCGAAATCTCACTTTTGTAAGTACTTTTATATTGTCAGATATTATTATACTATACAAAAATTTTAAAACATTTTACATTACAAACTCTACAATATTACAGTTTTTGAAATTAATGAGGTTACCGTGATGGCACTTGAGGTCTAACTGCTTACTTTATTATATTAAACTCATCTTGTTATTGCTATGTCCTTACGTTGATTTTATGTAAGGTAAATATGAGTAAACATCGTCTATATATTTGCCTTTTTATACTAAAGTCAATTGCACGCTGTATCCCGCAAATAGCAGAGTAGGCAGAGGGAACGTAGTGTTAAGACACTTACCTCATTTTACCCCGATTTTTTTTATTTTGTGTTGAAGGGCGGAACTCAACGCCAGGTTTTTGCTTTGGTGCCAGAGCAAAGAAATATTAATTCATTACTCCGAGTGGGAATTGTACTCACAACCTATAAAGCACTTACCTATAAAGCTGATAGTATTTCTGTAAGCGAGGAAAGATCCAAATATGACGTCATCCCATTGGAACTTATATCTGTAGAACATGTATGCCAGTAGCACCTCGGCTGTAATGAAAACAAAAATAATTTATCAGTAAGAATTATTAAAATAGTTTCTTTAATATTTCGCGTAAAAAGGTATTAATAATATTTTGTTAAATGTAGAAATCATAATGCTTTAAAGCTGTGGAGATTTTATAACTATTAATTTTGTTTTTGCTTAAACTATTTGTATTAACATAAAAATATACCTATTTCGTCTCTCTCATTAAGTCAGGGATTGTTACGATAAGGCTATTAAAATACAAATCATCCTAATTTCAATAGAAAGGACGGTTGGAAACTTTCTAACACCCACCATATCAGAGGGTAAGATACAGTCATCACAATTTGCAAGAATCCAGGGCAGTACGCGGGACAAGTAAGAAATTGTTGGCGGTAGTTTGATATGATAATTATATCAACTGACAGACGAATGCCATCTTAGTCTACTCGTGACCATGGCCTACGTATAATCTCCTTCGTGTGTTCTCCATAACACGTGTCATTGGGGAAGTAGAAATTTATATATATAAAAGGACTTGTGCTGACTGACTGAGGTAAGACGCACGCAGAGCCGTAACCGCTGATGGTAGAAACGTGAAACTTGAGCAGATGTTTATTTTCATATTCTAGATATCCACTAAGAATCCCTTCTTTATTTCAAAAATTTTAACCCTAAAGGGATGAAATAGGGGTTGAAAGTTTTCTTAAAAATATTTCATTGAACACGTGTTTCATGGTTTTTAAGAATTCACTCCTAATAAGCGGGCGAAGCCGCGCGCGCCCTCTAGTTAAGTATGAATTAAAAAGTGAACTGGTTTCAAAATATGTATTATAATATTAAATATACGCGATTAATCCAGTTAAATAGTTTAATTTTAAATATCATCAACAAATTTGTATTTTCGAAGAATTTTAAAATATTTTGCAATGCAAAAATCTAGTAGATATGCTATGCGGTCATATTACTATTAATTTTATCCTACATAAATATTTTTATCAAAATAAATGGAATCTTCACAGTCATACATATGTATGTTTGCACCTACATACGAGTATGTCATTCTTTACTGCGTTTTAATAACTTCTGTTTTTGTCACTTTGCCAAAAATGTGACATTTTTGTGTGTCGGGGTTAGGTGGGGGCAATTTGTTTGAAATTATATAAAGAATTTGTTATAAAGAATGATTCGGATAGACTTCATAATATTGTTATTTATTTAAAAAAAAAATGTTAATTATTGATTTTTATTTAAAAAAAAATTTGCTTTACGCTGTATCCTGCATACAGCAGGATAGGCAGAGAAAACCTAGTGACACTCCCGTTTCCCACTTTCCGCCGAGTTCTGGAGGTATTGCGTGTTGAATGGCGGAACTCAACGCCGCACCAGAGCGAAGAAATAAAAATATAAATGTAAATAAATGTTTTCTCGAGTGGGGATCGAATCCACAACCAGTTGATTTTACAGTCACACTTTGTGCCCCTGCGCCACGACTGCCTTCATATTCTTTATTGTATACAAAACCAGTTAGCTTCACGCTGTATTCCACATAGAGCAAGGAAGGTAAAGGGAACCGTTAAAATGGTTTCGATGTAACCCATTATACTAACATGTAAAAAAGAACGAGTCCTGTGTCATACACAAAATATAAAATAAAATTTCAACTAGGTATTTAAATTATTTTATGATACTAGTACGAAAAAGCTGAATGCTGTATCAACAATCGCTAGTTAAACTTTGTTAAAGCGCTTTGTTGTAGCGCACAGGTAAGCTAAGCAAATAGAACTTAGCAGAGAGGAAAATCCCATAGCTTGTGTCTGATCAACAATATATATACTCGTATGTTACTGTAATATTATAAACTTCGTTATATTATAATTTCTTTCGTGATATTATAATTTATCGATATTTTGTCAACCGACATAGTCAATTGCAAAAAATCACCATAGAGTTCAAAAATTACTATAGTATGCTCAACAATATAAAAATCTCGCATACGGTAGGGAAGGCAGAGGTAATTTAATGTTAAGACACTCCATTCCATTTATTCCGCTAAATTCTGGAGGCATTCATTGTTGAGCGGTGAAACTCAACGCCGCGCTTTGTGTCGACACTAGAGCGAAATTAAAATATAAATTGAAATAAATATCTTATTTCCTTAAGTGGATATTAAACCCACAACCGGTCCCGTTTACACTCATATTTTTCTCAACATTACAAATAGTAAAAAAATATAATTTATGTAGGAACTAATACCACTTCAGCTACAGATTTTTAAATATGGCTTAGGTTAGGTTAGACTCTCTCCGGTGAGGTGGCGTGTGTGCTGGCTGGAGTCATGCCGTGGGACCTGGCGTCGGTATACTGCCGGCGTCGGGGCCTAGCGTCCAGGGATCCGGCCAGCCAAGCACGCGCCGAGGAGGAGCGGGAAGCCGCTACGCGGTCTCCTCCTTCTGCTCGCAGTGGTGCTCGAGAAGGAGTCGGCGGAGCGGCTCTCCATCCGCCGCAAAAGATCGGGTCGCCGGAGGACGGCACACGAGCCAGAGGGCGGTCAGTTCGGGGAAGCTGGCCGCCTACTAACCTGGCCCGAGTCGCGCGCAGGTTGCTCCCGCGCGCTACTCCGAGCAGGCCGTCGAGGGTGAGCGCGTCTCGCGACCAGTGGCGGCCGAGGAGGCGTCCTCGAGCCACACATAACACGCTCAAGTCCCCACTCGAGCTGGTATCCGTAAAAGGATTTGGTCACAGCACGAATTCAGTCGGTTTTGCTGTAAAAGCGACCAATTCCGACCAGTGCGTAAAAGCTTACAATGTATCGATAGATTATACTATTGCAAAAAAATTAAGAACTAACGGTGTTTATAATCTTACGGTGACATATAGCTTACCTTAATATTAATAAATACATATCCTATACATTCATAGTTTGTCATTTGTACGTAACATGACTTTTACACGTGATTTTATTTATATTTCAAAAATATTATATTACATAACAAAACGTGCATGAATTTTATAAAACATAGTAACAGAAAAATAATTTATTTTATTTAATATTAGATATATTATGATTTTTTTGGAGAAGATACTTTTTCCTTCTCTTTACCGCCGCAATGTTGAACGACGAAATTTTATCTTATTTATACTAGAGCGGAAGAATGAAAATATAGCCATAAAAACAATGCTCATCGAATCATCAATGAACATCGAACCTATAGCTACTGCGTTTAAAGCCAGGCGTTGTCACATTATACCACGATGGCTATAGTATTTATAATATGTAGTTTATATATCATAATTCAAGAAGAAAATACGAATTAGATATCTCCAAGTGAGACTAAAATTAAAAAATTAGCTTCACGCTATATCCCGCACACAGCGGGGTAGGCAGAGGGAACCTAGTGTTGACACTCCGTTCCCCACTTTCTGCCGAATTCTGGAGGCATTGCGTGTTGAGTGGCAGAACTCAACGCCGCGCTTAACCTCGATACCAGAGCGAAGAAAATGGAAATATAAATTTAAGTAAATATTTCATCTCCTCGAGTGGGGATTGAATCCACAACCAGTCGGTTTTGCAGTCAAACCTCGTGCCGTATCTATTATCTTACTTGGAGAAAGTAAAAAAAAATAAGTTTATACGCAATAGAGTTGAATGATTTTCACCTGATAACAAAACTCGATCTCCAAGTCCAACGAACAGCATCAGAAATATGATCATCCGTTTACATCCTTCTCGCTTGCGCACCAAACACTGCACTGCGTTGAGCGGCAATCTCCAATTTAAAACAGACACTTTATTGTCTCGATTTACGTTTACATCTTTCACCATTATTATAACGTAGATCAGTGAAGCCACCTGAAAAAAGAACGAGATTTTAATTTAGCTAAAATTATTCGACATTAGACAGTTAAAAAATTACATAAAAAAAATTCTTTATTAAAAAAGTAAAAAGTAAAATACTGTTTATTACTGTTTATTAAATTTGTTTATTGTACACCGTTTAAAACATTACAAGGATGTTCATAATTATTGATATGATAGTACAATAGGCGGCCTTATTGTTAAATGAGCAATCTCTTCCAGGCAACCTTGTGGTAGAGGAGATAATGAATTAAATGGAAATAGGGTCCACTGAGTATATCATCAATTAATAGTATATAAATTAACATATAGTTCTTTATTAGTTTTTTTTCTTAAAAAAAAGGGTAATTACCTACATACAGATTGTAAAAAAAATATTAAACAGGCTATTTTTTACTTAATTCATACGTACTGAAAATCTATATAACAAAAAAAAATAACAGTCACTCATAGCAGAAATGAATAACATCAATGTTTGGCGAAATTACTTAAATTTATATAATATTTTAAATTCTAATGTTTTTTTTATTTCTATTAATCTAAGAACAACATAATGTACCTGTAGAAATAAAACAAGTGGGAACACACCGTAGAATCCGAGGTGGCGATAGAGCTGCGGGCCGCTGACCGAGCCCGCCACGTGCGCGACCTGGATGGCGGCGCGGTGCGTGCCCATCGTGCGCGTCACGTCGCGCCCGCTCGCGTGACATAGCTGAAGTACCAATTCATTACAAACATTATTAATAATAGACCCTCGTAGCGCACTGCACCACCGTTTGAATGGAACACGCGATTGTGGGTTCGATTTCCATTCGGGGTAAATGAATTATTTTTATTTCTTATATTATTATTTACTTACATTTATATTTCCAGTGTGCGGGATACAGCGTGAAGCTGATTTTTTTTTTTTAAATAATCGCTTAAAGTTACTATTTAATTCAATATTTAAAGATGATATTATATTTTATTAATTAGTCATTAATCTTATCGAAAGTCTCATTTGATATAATGAATAAATATTTATATTGTATTTTTTTATCATGCGCATACGCAACGTGCATAGAAATGCAAAATCAACATATCGATTTTAACCGCATCACGCCATTTTTGTTTTCAGTTTCACGTTGTATCTCGCACACAGCAAGGGTAGGCAGAGGGAACCTAGTGTTAATAGTGACGAAATGAAAATATAAATGTAAATAAATATTTCATCTCCTCGAGTCGAGATCGAACCCACAACCAGTCGGTTTTACAGTCACACTTTGTGCCATTGCGCCACGGCTGGCCTCAATTTAAATCGTGTATTAAAATTGAAACTAAATGTGCGTTAAATTAATTCGGTCATAATAACGTCACTTACGTTGACGTCAAAATATATTTAAAATCACAATATAATTCGCAATACTTTTTAAAATATATTTCTATAAAATATACTAATTAATATTTTTTACTAGCTAAAATATTAGTTTGCTATAAATATAGTGACGATTTTTATTAAATATCATGGAATCATTTGTTGTTATAGAAATTAGAAATTATTGTTACTTTTAACAAGTTGCAAATGTACTTATAAATAGATAGAACACGTATAAGAATTTGAATGTAGCGGGACTCGAACCCGCGCCTTCTAGAAACCGACCAGAGATAATTTTTTATACGTTTTCTAAATAAGTATTTTTCTTTTCTAAGTGTGCATTACATACTTTAAATATGTTAAAAGTTGCAAATGTCCCTATACCAAAAGTTATATAACTCGAAACACCGCTATGCTATCTTTTTACTTATCTGAATATCACATTCTGCCTGATATCATTGTATCAGCGATAAATTTTATATATAAAACATTAATTTAGCCGGAAAGTGAAAACGTTAACTAATTTTCAGTCAATAAAATGCATTCTTGTTCTGCCGAAAATCAAACAAAATTAATTTGTCATAAATCAGATAACGTTCACAGATAATAAAATAAATAAATGAAGAAAATGTCAATAATAAAAAAATTATGATGATGATGATGATTCATATTTCATTCAATATTTACTTTTTCGTTTGAAAATAAAATGAATATCTATTTATTTTGCTAACATTATTTAGATATAAAGAAATTTGCATTATAATTCTTTTTCAAAATCCAGGCACAAATTTTGACCTGAGAAAAAAAATTGAATTTTATCATATGCTTCATAAAAAAAATATTACAATGAAATTGTAAAATATATACAAACACAATACATGAGACGTTACGTTACGTTGACGACATTATTTTATTTTTGAAGCCGGCGTGGGACAATAGCACAAGCGTGTGACTGTAGACGCGACGGTTGGGGATTCGATTCCTACTCGATAAATGAAATATTAAATATTTTTCATTCACAAGGTAAAGCGCGAGGTTGAGTACCACTACTAAATACTCAATACCTCGAGCTCCAGAAAGTGGGAAACGAAGTTTCTTAACACTAGGTTCCCTAAAACCTGATATTTGCGGGATACAGCGTAAAGCTGAGAAAAAAAATGTGTTTTTTATACTTACATCACCTATATAACTAAAGGATGCTGCTAAAAGTAATCCAAAATTGCCTCCCAACGATATAGGTATTTGCACGGCATAGAGCACTTGAATTGTACTAGCACCGGGAAATGTGAGCATCAATAATACTCCCAAAGTCATAACACACATTCCCACCAGGGGTAAGATGAGTAACGGCTTCCTACGTCCACTGTAGTCGCTCCAAGGCCCAACAAATAATAAAATTAATGTAGAGAGGACCAAGCCCACAAAACTACGGCTGACATTTATAGACGAGACCACTTCTTGGCTTTGTGCCTGAAAATTATAGAAATTAAAATTGAAGTTTTTAACATATACTAGGTTTGATTATTAAAAATGATTGGATAATACTTTAAAAATAAGTACCTACTTAAGTATTTTTTTACAAAATAGTACCGTATAAACCAGATCATTTCAAATTTTATGCAGAAAAAAATCTTATCTAACAAATTCACCAAAAATATATAAAATTAATATAATTATGGAAAAAAATATGCGCAAATGTACGAAAAGATTGCATAAGTTAATGTAAAAACAACATTCTTCTATTTTATATGTTTATCTATTTATCTGGTTTCGTATGTTTTTTAAAACTGATAATCAAATGTCCTTACTCGCTTTACCTACATATAATTATGTTATTCAAATACACAACGTTTCCGCATCCGGATCCGGTGATATATATCATAAAAAGGTGAAGTATATTTAGATCGTGTAAATATACTTTACTTTTTAATTAAAATTACTTCTTAATTAAAATTATTTACCTCAGCTATTCTGAATTCTTCTCCAACACCCTTGTCGCAAATATCAAGTGAGAAATTCAAGTCTACGTGACAAGCTGTGCGTAAGTAGAAATTTTGTAAAGATGTCTGGCCCAAGTTTATAGCCATCATGGCACCAACAAGAGCAGGTTCTAAGATCAATCGCCATTTGTGAGAAACTTCCGGAGAAACTGAATTTCGGCATTTTGTTTGAGACGGCAAATTTGTAGATCTGAAATAACGATATAGCAAACACTAGGTAACTTATCGATGTACAGATAATTTATGATAAAAGAGTTGTATGCACTCGTATAAAAGTGGATTTTTGTTTTTTTTTTTAATTATGGTACACAGACTGGCGACTAATTTAAACAAACCTTAATTTTTCTAACTCCCGAAGGTCAAGGGAACTTTCAGTCATGATTTTTATTATTGTAAAGTAACCTGTATCTGTAAACTATACACTATGCATTTCTCACTCACTAACTTATTTAAAATAGAAGATACACATCACAGCGTACGTATCACAAGACGTGTAAACAGTAACGTGTTGCTTCGGCTAATGTCAAATGATAAGATAGTGTTAGTCTGTTTGCATATTGAAAACAAAGAGAACTGCTGAGTTAACTATAACTCAGGAACTATCAGTAGTGTGGGATCAGTGCGATGTTAGATGGACTGGCCAGTGGCCACTACTGGTGTGATATTTGTTCGCTCAAGCGAGTCAGCGAACTCGATTATACCAATTGCCAATGATAGTGGGCACTCGACCGGTATTATATGTATGGTTGGAGACGTTGCGATGCAGGTTATTAGACCTTTATTGATTTAATTCACGCATTGTCAAATGCCAACTTGCTTTGAAGGAGATTGCAAACTGCTGTTAAATGCTGTATCTATTCAGAATAGATTATTTTGATTTCTGTGGAATTATTTCTCTGTTTATATTGCTATAAATAATTTTCTATCTTTACTTTACTTATAGTAATATGTGAATCGTACACTATCTGAATTTCCCTATAGAATAGCATTAGCCATTATCGTATAAATACACATAATACCTTTTAATGTTTAGTCAATTTAATCCATTATAATTCATAAATCTTAGGAAATAGAGGAGTGTTCCTTTAAGGTATCGTCAGTGATAAGGAATATCGGTCATGATGTCTACTGTAATTGTAATTAAACCGTTTATCTTTCATTACATGTATGATACTGGAAAGGTACCTACGTGAGTTCTATCACATAAATCAAACGTCTACAGACGTAGATATTAAATTATTGTATTGTTAGTACAAAAATTTAGTAACAATCGCTTTATTGCATTTTTTATTAAAATTACTTTGTATCTTATTTATAAAAAAAAAATAGTAGAGTTTAGCAAAGTTACATTTAAGTGTGGCTAAAAAACAATGCGTAATATTCCTATTTACTTTTGAATAAGAAGACTAGATGCTAAATGAAAAGGTAAAGAAAGATATTACAAAATTTCTATTAAATAATGAGTCACTTTTTACTGCTATTTAATGTAATAAAAACTTAAATTATTTAATACATTTATAAGAGAAAACCACATAATTGAATTCCCGTTATTTCCTTAGTTGTTTATGTACGTAAAAGTTTTTTTTTAATTCGATTATCTGTTTTTTGTTATTCTTTTCAATAATAACATTATTAATAGTTATGTTTGAACGTATTTCATCGCTAACGATTATTAGTGTCCTATAATAATGAACTCTTTGTAAAGTGATGAAAATTGTCTATATCCTTATAACTTTGTTACTAAAGAACAGTGTATAAAAATTGTGTAACAGGTGGCAGGTCCAATGTAATCAGTATTATTACAAAGCGTATAAGATATTTTCAAGCTACGTTGTACCCAACATATATCAGGGAAAGAGGGAACCTACTTTTAAAACACCCCGTCAGTCGTGTTGAGTGGTGGAATTAAACGAAGTGCTTTTCTTTCTTTTTTTATGGAAAAGGACAAGGCAATCGAGCGTTCGAGACGCGCTTTTTGAAGGTACCCATGTCCAATCGACCTGGAATCGTCTAGTGCAAAATTTGTCGTTTAATTTTATATAAATAAAAATAAAATAAATCAGCTTCACGCTGTATCCCGCACATAGCATAGGGGATAGGCAGAGGGAACCCAGTATTAAAACACTCCGTTTCCCACTTTCTGCCGAATTCTGGAGGCATTGCATGTTGAATGGCAGAACTCAACGCCGCGCTTTTCCTCGAGACCAGAGCGAAGAAATGGAAAAATTTATATTTCCATTTCTTCGCTAAGTAAATATTTCACCTCCTCAAGTGGGAATCGAACCCACAACCAATCGGTTTTACAGTCACACTTTGTGCCCCTGCGCCACGACTGGCCTCTAATTTTACACCCAAACAAAAAATAATAGAAAAGTACAAAAAATATACAGAACACAAAACGCAGATTACATGTAACAGCAGATGGCCTTGTCACTAAAATAGTAATTTCGTCCAAACAACAAAATTCTTATAATTTATTTTTATACATCTAAACAGATATTTCTTAGCATTCTTATCAAGACATCGTCTCGATTCATTGAATAAATTGATAAAATCTGACTTTCACTTTGTAGGGCTTTACTTGAAGTACCTACCTGTATTAAATATGTAATATAAAAAAAATTGAAATTAACATTGGCTAAAGCTTTAAAACATTTTTTTATAAACAATTCACATCACCAACGCTAAGTTTAATTATTATATATTATTATATATTTATTAATAAAAAAATAAATAAATTATACCTACTATATCAACCTAACGTAAACAATAAACTGTGAAATCAATTCGCGCATCTCACAGTACTAATGTCAGTTAATTAATATAATTGGTGTCGGCGCTCAACGCAGTCAACGAACGACATTGTGGATTGCTCATCAAGTTTGAGTAATGTACTGCCTACATACGTATAGCTTACACCTTTGCAATGTTTCACGGCCGATGTGCAGAGCCAGCTCTGAAATAAAACAGTAGAGAATCTCGGCGGACGGTCGGCGCGCGCGAGCCGCTATTAAAAATGTATTACGTCTATTAGTATCTGTGAGATTGTAGTATCCAGATCTTAGTGTATATGTGTGATATGGCGGCTTAAGATAAATTAAATCTATTGAGTTTGCAAAATTTATAATATTTTATTCTGTTTGGGACTGAACGTAAAGAAAATGGTTTTTTAATTAATAAAATAAATTAATAAATAATATAGTTACCTATTGTAACAAGTGCTACCAGTTCTAATGTAAACAATAAATATATTATATTTTGCTGTTAATTAATACTATCGGTTCTAAAAACAAGACCAGTCTTATTGATCTATTTTATATATTGTCTCATTTTTTTTTAAATTGGCTTTTATTACTTATGCTAGTAGTAATACTTTAGATTAACAGCGAATGGTGTAATTTTTTTTTTATACGTCCTTTACTCAGTCTTGCCAAATTACTGCCAGTTATAGACGGCATTCAGTGAAATAAAAACAAAAGTGTTTTGTATTTACTTTGTGAGTTTTAAATGTAGTACCTATAATATATAAAATATGAAGTTTTATATTGGTTTCGTGAAGTGTAAATAGTTTAGAGATGACATTTATTAATTAAACTGAGATTTTGAAAACAGTGTGAAACAAGGTTAAATTAAAAAATACTTGCACTTTCACCTGAACAGCATTTAAGTGTATTATTGTATAGATTTCGTTTACAATTGATGACAAAAATGATTTAGTTAATGTACTTATTCAATTTATTTGAATCTGATAAAAAAATAATTGTGTTTAAAATATTTAAATATCTACTTTCCTCACTTTAGACCGAATTATAGACACTTAGAAATGCACGGTAATAAAAACATTAAATATTTCATTTCCTCAAGTGGAAATTGAACCCACAACAGTCGTACGCTCGTGCCGATACGCGACGACTGGCCTCTAATAATACATATTTTCTATTAATTAACAGTTTCCTGCGCCTTAGCTATTCCCTTATCACGAAACCGTCCCATGGCGCCAAAACGTATTGGAGGGAAATCGCATTGTTATTATTGTTTTAAATTAATTCTTGCTTCTTTAAAGTCGAAATGACGCTGTTCGATTATCATAGAATCAATATGCACACCTAATTGGGAATGTTACTGTCCTTGAAGTACGTTGAACATAATTGAGTACAGTCATAGCGCTATTATTATGAGAAATATATTATTTTCAACACCTAATAGTAAATATTTGAGGCCAGTCGTGGTGCTGGAGGAGAAGTGGTTCGATTTCCACTCGAGGAAATGAAATATTTTGTGATTTTCGCTCTGGTAGCGAGGCAAAGCGCGGCGTTGTATTCCGCCACTCAACGCGCAATGAAATCCAGAATTCGGCGGAAAGTGGGTATGGAAGTGTCTTAATGGTGACATCTTTACACTAGTTTCCCATTTTGCCTCTGTCTGCCCTGCTTTGTCCAGGACACAGCGCGAAGCTAAGAAAAGTATATTTAAAATGTTAGAGCACTTAAAACATTTTAATAGATGTCATTTAAAATATCTTGCCGATTTATTAATATTATTTTCTTTACAATTAAATATATAATGACTAGAGATCTGAACGGATGTTTATATTTTTGCATGTTTTGGCTGCATCTATATATCATGCCGGAACTTAAACGACCACTTAATATATAATTATATTTTGGATAATAGAAAATTTGTTTAGTTGAACGCTCTTATCTCAGGAACTACGTAGTACCACATCACGTTAATCGTTGTATTACGAGTGCAAGCTACTGTAAATGTGGTCGTAATTACTTCGGGTCATACACAACTCTTAGTTATTTTCATTTGATAATGAGGTGGTCCAAGTCGTAAGTAAAATCAAGTAATATAAATAAAAATAAATAAGTTGCTTTTTATAAGGACCCCTCAAGTTACCCCCTGGGATGTAGAATAACTTTCTGATAGCATATAAGTTATAGAATATGATATATATATAATGTAATGATATCATTCGTAATAATTTTGCATAATACACGCGGGATGCTATTATATATCTATCTATATATTTTTGACGGCCTATAGCCGTCACTACTTAGTATAAAATGTACTTTTTATACACCTTCGTAACACTAAGGCCGTTGTGGCGCAGGTTGTGATTGTAATATGACATTTGTGGGTTCGATCCTCACTCAAGGGAATGAATTATTATACATAGACATGTTCATTTCTTCACTCTGGCACCAAGGCAAACGCTCGGCATGGTTTTTGCTACTCAATACGCAATGCTTCGATATATTCGGGGGAAAATGGGAAACGGAGTGTCTTAACACTAGGTTCCCGCTGCCTACCCCTACTATATGCCGGATACAGAGTGAAGCTGAATTATTTAACACTAATTGGCATAGAATTTGTTATTTTATAAATTTATTTCAACAGTGAGTGCTAACTGTACTAAAACTTTAACTTAAAACTTAAATTACTTGCAAATCTAAATATAGACAGATATTTATGGTCATTATTGCAGAAAACTAGACCATCGCAGGCCCCTATATAGAGTGAGTTAGATATTTCCGTATCGTGAAGGGAAGTAAAGTCTTCCGTTCTGACTCAATGGTGGTGACGTCATAACGTATTGATCCCAAGTTTTACTGTCAATGCGCTTAGAATAGGACACTGTGGTGTTTACACCTTTGATATCTATAATATGTGTTAATATGAAATTTTCTTTGATATGAAATTATTAAATATGTATTATAAACAAGATTTTTTTTTAAAAAGAGAAGTTTAATTTTAATATTAAAATGGTAACACTTTTAGACTACTCTTAGTTATACATTTATGTTATATATTTAGTGATTGCTCCGTAATGGAAAATGGAGGCGCATGCGTGAAAAACATGGCGTCAAAACGACGACCTCACTGCAGGGTGGACCAGGCACGGATTGGGTTAAAATATCACGTAATATTTTAAATCAAATACACAATTTGATATGAGCTTTTGAAATATTATTAGTTTATATATTTTTTGCAAAACAATCAAATAATTTTTCAAATAGAAAATAAGTTATCTGATAGGATAAAAATGACCATGTGCTGATTTGACTAAGTTTTAAGATTCTTTCCTTTCCATTGGTTTTTTAAAGAGTATAATTTCAAATATGGGAAAAGTACTTACTGGTAATAATAATATAAATGTATATTTTCAATGAGGTCACAGATAGAATACAGTCCTGTGCGGAATTAGCATTCGGCAACGTTCGGCGATAGTCGTGCATTTCCGCGATCCGCCTTTCAACCCTCGTAGAGAGATGCCTCTACGAGAATCTAAAAAATCTTTACAATGTTTTATACAATTTTAGCAAAATGATACTAAATCTATGTGAAAATTTATTTACAATATAATGAGATGTAATAATTTTGTACAATAATCTTTAATTTAAAAGTTTTGTTCAGTGTCTGTGTTACTGTTTGTGCTTACTGTTCGTCGTTCTATTGGAGTAAAGCAGTACATACCAAGGTAATGTCCAATACGTAATAGTCCGCTTATATTATAATAGTTACCCTGTAACGAAATATTACAAATATAAATTAGCTAAAAGTTGTTTAGAAATAACTTTTAAATCTCTGTAACACCTCTCTACAGTAGCAATTCTGTAATATAATTTAAATTGTGAGAGCTATAAGCCTACAATTAATGTGCTTATTACGTATAATTTTCGTATTTTTTTTTTGCAGAAAATCCGCAATGAAAAACGTCGAGGACGACGATGACTGAAAAGGAAGTGAATAGGATGCTGGGTGAGCGATTTATTTTTTATTTTTTTAATGTATTTTTATAAGCATTTCTGATGTATTTAAAACAAAAAATTAAAATAACAATCAAAAACAAATTTGCTAGTAATTAATTAGTAAAGGTATTAAATTATTTACATCGTATCTGTACCTACAATAGTATAAGTCGTGTGGATTTGTTAATTTAGTCTTTAACAGGAATAATTCTAAATTTCCTAAATAAATAGAATTTGATATCTTACGATGAACGTAACTTAATTTATATTGGTTTATAATTTATTTTAATCTTTTTCCATTGAATAGGTTATATTTTTTTTGTACTTTATTTACATACATATAATAAAGGTAGTCTATTTGATTTCAATTCCTGCTTAAGCCATTGAGTAGATTGCATTCTCATATTAATATTAAGAAATCGTATATAAATCTTTGACAGTATTGTTCCTATGAGAGAAATTTCTAAATTAAAGTTAATTAAAATGATAAGTGCAACTCCACTCCGGACGTCACGATATCGCTATTCGCTTCTGAGACCTACGTTCAAGCGTGAACAAATGCATAGCCCAAGGTTTCACTGCATAACTTGTATTGTAATTTAAAATGTCAGATACGCCTACTTATTCTTCTTGATTATAATTTATTGTTATTATAATATAATAATAAACTATTAATATATGTAAATTAATCCGTATCGTAACCAGAGCGATGAAGTAGGTATCTATGTAATCTATGTTAAATAAAGCTTATAGAAAGTCAACATTTGGCATTAAGGTTCTCGCATAATTTTAAGAGAAAATTTTTAAAATTTCTATAGGAAATGAACTGTATTTTTTTGTCCTATAATTTTATATAATTCCATGTTTAATTTAATATAATATTAAAAGAAAAATGGTCACGATATCAGAAAAATAAATAAACAAAACAAAGTTGTAGGAATTCCAAAAATCTGCTTCACTGCCTCAGTCAGCTCACTGGTTCTGGGGCATTTTGGGGGGTCGCCTAAAAAACGAAACAAAGGATCTTTGATCATTTCTACTAATACCAAGATGCTTTATCTCTTGACCGATAATCACCCATTCTTTATTAGTCGATCGATGCAGATTTCTCTCGGTTCCGACAATTCGGCGTATGTAATAGCACAACTATTGTGTGATGTTTTATGCAATAGTAGTAGGTACTATTGCATAAAACACACATCTACATGTTTCCGTTATCATCTTTGATTTTAACAAATCATCATTATTACATCTCGATCGAATTCAGCCAGTGCCAATGAAGAAGGTGTAAATGAGGTTGTTTCTGAATAATTAGATCGTATAATGCCACAAGCAGACGCGCTTGCTCCGTAGGGTACTTGCCGTGGACCTAGAATTATTAAATTTGGCACAAAGTAATAACTAAAAATATAAATAACGGAGGAAATCCGATTGTTTTTGTTTGATTGGCGATATACCAATTTACGAACTATTACATACAAGAATGTAGAGAACGTAAAAATACAGGTCAGGATAACTGACCCCTTTGAAAAATGTAAAATATCTCTAAAAATGATTATCAAAAATAGCTTCCAAATGATTTAAAAACAAATAATTCCAAAATCAAAATGTGAAACCAAAGCAACAAAGTAGCGAAGTTCTGAAACATTCGAAACTACTAATAAATTGATAAAATAAAGAAATTAAATAAATTAGCTTCACGCTGTATCCCGCTCACAGCAGGGTAGGCAGAGGGAACCTAGTGTTAAGACACTCCGTTCCCCACTTTCTGCCGAATTATGGAGGCATTGCGTGTTGAGTGGCAGAACTCAACGCCGCGCTTAACCTCGACACCAGAGCGAAGAAAATGGAAATATAAATTTAAGTAAATATTTCATCTCCTCGAGTGGGGATCGAACCCACAACCAGTCAATTTTGCAATCACACCTTGTGCCGCTGCGCCACGACCGGCCTCAATAAATTGATACTTTAGTATTATTTTTAAAAACGAAAAGAAGATTTCTTATTATATGTGACATTTAACCAATCACCTTAGATATGAGGTCTATGCACTCTAACACATCGTTATAAATATACACGCACCACCTGCCTTTACTGATTACCGCTAGGTAGGACACATACTTTATCCTTAACTGTTGCATGGCCATAATACAGCTGCCCTTCAAAGGTATCACTTGTTAGTTTCATATTATTGCATTATGTATTATTTAAATAGTTGTAATAACCAGTTTCAGTGTATTGAGGTACAAAAAATATTTTTTATATAATAAAAGTGTATATAATGTATTTCCTGATATTATTATGATGTTTTGTCGTGTGTGGTACATCATTTTAGCCATATTTAGATATGACTTCAAGACTCCCGGAGCGTAAAGTGATGTTATTATAAAACATGTATATATACTGTCGTAGACTTGACTTTGAACGCTTCGTAGGATCAAGTTTGTGATAACCTACAGATAAACGCGTTGACCACTGGATAAACTGGAACGCTGAACAAGAGTGCAGTGTTTGTTTACTTCTGACACACTAAAGGTGATGTGGAACGTACAATTAGATTTACACAAAATATGCGCGAAGATAGTGTTACGTTATTATATTAAGAATAGAATAAAAAGTACTCTTATGAAACTCAACCTTAGAAAGAGAAAGAGACGACCTTCAGTGTAGCTCAACATAGATAAGAGATAATCTGCGTTGTGATTAAATCTGTTAACATGATAGGCCTAGTGCTGTGTGTTTTTGCAAAGATAATAGACTTGGCGATAAGTGTTTATTATCAGGAGTACTCCGGAGATGCAAATGTGTTCATATACAAGAAAAGAAAGCGGAAATTCAGCTCAGGTAGTCTATGTTATTGATTATTTATTATCATTGACACATTTCTCTAAAGTACACATAATAATTTTTCTTATAGATTTTTTATGTAACTAAAATAAAACTAAATCGTTCTAATTAAAATATTTTTTAAGTTTTCATGACATTTACTGATTTTTTTGTTTAATTTCAATAATTTTCAATTAATAATAAAGAATCACTACTATAAAATATAGGCAAGTAAAATAGTGTAGAGTGCTTATGTAAATATTTTATTATGTAATATAATCTTACTCCGGATCAGTATCAATTTACAAAGATTGACGAATGTTGTAATTTAAGTAGCCCTTGAGAATATTCAATTTCATAACAAACGACATCTGGCTTCAATTGATTAAAGCACATTGTTGGGTCGATGGTGTTGATGTTTAGTGTTTATTAGTGCGTACCACAAAATGTAATAAAATGACACTAGATGGCGCTAGAAAAATAGAATTGAACTTTGGACGTTCATGTAAAAATAGGATTATTTTTTACAGAATACAGCAGTATACATATATAAAATAGGTTTTTTTAAATAAATATTATTAAAAAATATATATTCACATATTTTTTTTTGTCTATGAAATATCTATGCAAAATTAAATTACTTATAAAAATTAAGTTGACAATTTAATATCCAACAGGAATAATCATTAATAATGCATTAATTACGATATATTAAATTCATCGGTGATTGTAAAAGTACACATTTGCATGTAATATTTTCATATAATGATGAATTCAATCATGAATTATGAACCTACACAAGTATAAAGCCGCATGAAAAATGGATTATCTGGGTGTGTTAATAAAAATTGAGCAATAAGGATTAGACAGAATGACAAATTATAGGGATGATTACTATACACGCTATGTCTTGTTCTGTGAGGTCATTCACTTGGTCCCACATTACTTGGAGTTGCTTGCTAAATGTACCGTTAAGTTTTCGGTTGTGAAAAATGAGATCGCGAATGTAACTAAAATTTCTTTATTGAATGTTTTTATTTTTCTATTTTCTATTTATTTGGTATCAGTTTGAAGAGTTTGTGTAGCTTACCGCTGACATATTTTAGTGTTTATAAATTATTATCTAAGAATGTGTACTTACCTAGTTTGTAACAGGATTCATATTCAGTTTACTTTTATTTAAATTAATATATTTATTAAAGTATAATCTCTAAAAGTTTTTATTTACATTTTAATATTAACATTTAACACAACGTATAACTTGAACCTTTAACTTTGCCGCGAAAAAAGTTGTCAACGTTCAATGGAGTGAAGTTAGTGAGCATGCGTACGTCAGTTACGCGCACTGCGCCTGCGCGTTTGACGTATTACACGGCGGTGGTGTAGTCAAGATCCGATTAACAACGTTAGTTTTATTTATTTTGTATACATTACTTTACAAATTAATAGTTAAAAGTTTGAGTGTTGTACTGCTTGTTTTGACCATAATTAATATTATTTTGCTAGCATTATAAAGACGAAATATTTTATTCAAGGAATTTCTTTATTCATCATTGAATAATGGAAAGTATCCACTGATATTGCGATATATTCAATGCTATTCGTTTAATGTATTCGTTTTCCGTATAGCATAATTACTCAAGATTTTTTTTATATTGCCGCGCTAGTCGCGCTACAGTGTATTTGATCCCGTTCTATTTTTATCCCATTCCCGTCAGCCGTCATCCCTTTGACATGTGCGTCTAACTTCACACCAGTGCTCGCGGCGCGCTCATTCAAGCATTCATTAGACGTCTAATACACGGATAGGGAATTTCGGGATAGCGCGCCCCGCGTTGTGCGAGCAGCTGTCAAATCGAGCAGTACAACCGACTACGTTTACTCACGCTATATACCTACGCCCCTTTATATCCATTCTATTTATTATTATTTGTTATTATTATTATAAACATTTTATTACAGTTTCTTTACTTGTGTTTGTCGTGTGCAAAAACAATGTGGAAAGTGGTTGTTAAGTAAAATTTCTTAGTAACTTGTATCCTTTTTGAACAAAAATCAATAGACGCAAAATGTGATGTGATTTATCCAAGTGCTGAATGTGTATTGTGATGAAGGAATCTGGCAACAGATAGTGCGTTTCTATCGAACAATCATAAAGGATACATTGGGAAAAGAAAATGCGGATCAAAACGTATACAGAATTTCGCCCGAATGGTAAATATACATACTAATCTACATATACCTACATACAATTTAAATAACATATAAAAAAAACGAGTTGACCATTTAGTTTTATCATTATTCGACTAAAATGGGTTTTGCAGGTATTTATATGAAGTAATCAGTCATTTCAGCTTTAATCATTTTACTATGACGTGATTTTATGATTCACTTTGCAATGCATTCAGAAATAATGATGTAAAATGAGACCAAATGTTAATTAATATATTCCTAATTTATATATTCAAAAATATAACATATATCTACTATTATTAATAGTATGTAAGAATCAAATTTGTTTCGTATATTTAAAAAAAAAAATAGTATGTAAACATTTAAGATTATGGTTAATAATAAGCAAATCTGACGACAAATACAAATAGAATTTATAAATATAGGCAATGTATTGAAATAAGTTGTTTAAGTACAAAAAAATACTAGTACTAACTACGCTTAACATTTAAGTTGAGGTCAGGAAGACAGTTAACGCGGTTATGGGTTCGACCATATGAACTGCTCGGGATACTAATTCGAGGAAAATAAATTTTTATTTAAATTTATATTTTCATTTCTTCGCTCTGGTGTCGAGACAAAGCACGGCGTTAAGTTTCGCCACTCAACACGCAATATCTCTAGAATTCGGCACAAAACGGAGGTTCCCCATTTTGTGCCGAACGAAGGTTCCCTGCTGTGTTAGGGATACAGAGGAAAGCTGATTTATTTATTTATTGTTACTTATATTATATTTTCTTCTAAAAAACACTAACGTTGAACATTTTTAAAATTCGACTGCTTCAACTGTAAACGACAAATTGAGATGATTGTGCCGTCCGCACTCCGCGCCCGCGCCGGTCCCTCATTGGCGTAATTGAGGCTGTCGAGGCCGGGCGCGGTTTGATCACGATCATGAATGCAATAAAACTTAAATAATAACCGCAAGTATGTGTGCCAAACGACTGCGGCTTAGTCACTTCTGCGCGTAATAAGGTAATAACAGTAATATTAGGAGCAGGCAATATCTGACCTGGTTGGGAGTCGAACCTATGATCCACTGCTTAGCAATCAAAGCCACTAAAGTTTTCACCAAGAACGTCATTTTATCTTGTACGATTTTTTTTATCGTTTTGTACTCATACAGTTTTAGGGGTTATCGTCGTTTGAACCTTCATATCCTTCATCCAGTGAGTTTAAACGCTCGTTACTACTTTTATTGACGTTGAATTCACAATGGTGTCCTTTGAAGGACTACTGACTATCAATTCTCCCCTATTTTTGAATGAAGGGAGACTTGGAGTATGTACTTTTTAAATATCATTCTGTTAAAATTTTACCGATCCTAGTAAGCTTGTTATTTAACTAACAACTACAATAAATATGTCTTTTGTAGAATTGTTAAGTTTTGATTACCATATCACTCTTGTAATAATAGCATGTTATTTCATTCAAAAATATTTATATTTTTTATAAAATTTTTTAAACGGAAATTTAACATAGCATAATGTACCAAGTGAAATAGTAAACCAAAGAATTTATTTCTACGTTTTCCTTCTTGCTAAGCTTAAACACATTTTATTATTTAATAGTTGTATTTTATATTAATTTTATTTATTGAATTCATAATAAAATTTCAGAAAGATTAATGGAAATTTAATAAATATTATATTATTACATTAAAAAAATATGCATTAAGTACTATTACATAATTTTCTTTCCTATTATTTTTCGTATTTACTTTATTTAAGTACATCCATTTCTTTACGAGCGTATGTACACAATAATATCAGATAAGCCATCATAATTTTAAAGATAACGACTTGACATTTTCTTATCTTATTCACTGAGAGCTCTAAAAAAGAAAATTACTATCTTTTTAAATACCTATTGTGAAAAAAAAACGTGTGATTTAAATATATATATATGAATAGGCGTTTATTTAATATATTAAGTGCTTATCGTGATTTATTAGAGCAGCCCTTCTATAGTGAATCACCAGATATTTTATGTACAGGACGTGAACGCTTAAGTATTAATAGCCTTGTGTCCTCATTAAATTACTTATATGGAGTGCTTAACTTAATTAAACGAATATTTCTGTTTGTGGTTAGTCTGAATTTTAATATTGAAATTTAATATTGAATTCTTGAATAACATGTTAATACTTGGTATTGAATTTGTCAAATGTACACTACACAGATTATTTTAAATTTTAAACTTAAAAAGATATAAGTTAACCAAAATGTTTCCGCATAGTAAGTATAGTAGGTAGAGAAAACTTAGTGTCAATACACTATGTCAGTTTATGTCATTCATTTTTTCTCTCGTTTCGACAAATTCAATATTTTTCTCCCATTTTTTCTTTCGTTTTTTGCATTTATTTATTTATATCTAACTTGAGTTTCGTCACACAATACGTGTACGTAGTAGCAGTAAGTAAATAAATGAAATACAATGATTCCTCTAAGCTGGGCTCGAACCCACAACCATAGTGCTAACAATCAGACACATTATGCTACGATATTCTCAACTAAAAATAAATATTGCAATTATCAAATAAATAACTAGCTATATAGATTGAAATGTCAATAAACTCACTCATCTTAGAAAATAGTCTGATCACAAACACGCTTATTTGTCCTCCAATTGGTTTAGTGCCATAGCTAATGTATTGGTACGGTCAACAACAAAATAGATCGGAAGTATAGATCCAGGTAGAAGTGAAGTGAACGTTGATATTGTGTGGGCCTCACTTTGCCTCAAACTCGCTCGGCTTTGTTAGGCTAACGAGGCAGTTGGTCGAAACTTATGGCGTTCTATTGTTATTCTCGATACAATGTTGTTCACTAATCTCTAGTCTCATTTAGTGACGCCATTATTATAGTAGAATGTGAATTGTGTATTTATTTTATAATATATTTCATATAAATATATATTTGATTATATATAGGATGTTTAAGTAATTATATGTAATAGGGTAGCGTTTTAATAAGTTTTTTTTCAAACATACAATTAAACGATATTTTGAGTGTGATAGCAAGTAAAATCCTATAGATTATGCATAGCGATACTGCTCTGAGTCACTTTCCGCCCGCATGCAAGCTTACCTTCGACTGCACCCTCGTTTGGGGACAGGGGTTCCGCAACCAATCGATCCCCCTCGCAATCTACGTAAATATTGACCCGTCCCGGCTGGCTTAGAAGAAAAAATACACTGTAAGAATAATATAATGCTTCAGATTTAACGTCTTTTAATAAAAGGAATCTGGCTATCTTAATGTCGCCAATAAGTTACACCATCGTTTTTTTGTTATCATCATATATTAAAAGAGGTAGCTCGAGAAAAAACAAACTGTTTTTATTTTTTTCCTATTTTCAAATATTACTGATATATTGAACTTTAAAGTACGGCCTCCACGGCAAAATCTGGCTAACCGCGTGACGTCATGCTGCGTCTTGCCAGTCGGCGCTTGTGAACACCTTCATACTTTGGCTTGTTTCGTTCTCGTGGTTTTGCTATTAATTCTATTACGTTTTATATTAAATATATAAAATACACACCAAATCACCAGTAATCAGACATGACAGGGACAGGGGGACGAAGGAGCGCAAATTAAAAAAAGCAGGGAAATTTAACACGCCGTAACTTTGGAAATCCTGTCCCGAATTTGATGAAACAAAAACTACTATTATTTTACAATAACTGAAAAAATATATATTTTTAAACTTCACACTGTACCACACACAGCAGGGTAGGCAGAGGGAACCTAGTGCTAAGACACTCCTTTCGCCACTAAAAACAACCTGGTACTTATATATACATATATTAGAATTTAACACAAATATCTTCACACTCAATTTGGTCATGTAAATGTGGCAAAGGAAACTGCTAAATCACTTAATGACTCATTACAGCGACTAACAAAAACTAAACGCACCAACCAACTAGATTTGCCGCTTTCCAAAGTATTTTGATTTATATGGCTTATGTAACACATACTTAATCATTTTTAGAAGACAACTTTCATTTAGTACCTCCGGCACCATGTTGTTTGTTCTTGGAATTATTAACACTTTATACATGGATGTTAACTGTTCTAAGTAAATATTCGCTTTAACTCGGTAATATATGTAAATACTAGTTTTATAATATTAAATTTATATGTCATTATTTATTAATTTTCGAAGCCAATTGTGGCGCAATGGCACAAGCGTGTGACTGTAAACGCGACACGTTGTAGGTTCGATTTTTGTAGTAAAGCGCGATGTTGAGTTCCGCCATTCAACACGTAATGCCTCCAGAACTCGGCGAAAAGTGGAGAACGGAAGCGTCTTAATGGGAACAGAGTGTCTTAACAGTAGGTTCCCAACTCCCGTGCCTACTCTCCTGCGTGAAGCTAAAAATATAATTAATACAGCATATAAGAAATATTGATAATAAAAAAAGTAAGGAACGTGACAATATTTGCATGAATACGTTTGCCGCTGAACTAGACATGAACCACGTTTACTTTCTATTTTATGTGGAAATAATTTTACACTATAAAACGTGCACACACGGCGTCTACTTTCGTATTGCTTTATTGAAGTATAGATTTTATTACAACATTGTAAACCATATTGCTACATACTTCAAGCATCTGATCAATTGCTTTAAAATAAATTTAAAAAATAATAACTTGCGTCTGCGTCTGACTCTTAAGTAATGGTTGTGGGTGGGATCCCACTCGGGGGAATATATTATGTCTACTTTCCTACTACAACAGGACGGCGTTGAGTTCCACCAGTCAATACGCAATATCTCCAATTCTGTCGGAAAAAAAAAGAAATATCTTAATTCTAGTTATTCTCTATCTTCCCTACTAATGTATGATGTTAAACAGTACCCAATACCTAAAAAGGTATTGTCATATACAATTCCTATTGTATAACTTATGTAAAGAATGTCCGAAGTTATAAAAAAAAATATTAAATGCATTCATTAATCGATAATGCAAAGGGTCAAGAGAAGGCAAACATGAAACGGTACAGATACCAAAAATGGTAAAGTTAGCTGCGTTGTTTCTGACAAGGTGTTTTTTAAACCAGGTGAAATAAGCCTTCGCATCTGCCGTTTTACACTCTTATCTGTACATAAGTAATACTTAAAAAAAGAACCAAATTAATGATTTTTAACATTTTAAAGTGTTAATCCACACTTAGGAAAGAAAAATACTTATTTAGAAGATGTATAAAAATTTTAACCGACCAGGACGCGCGGGTTCGAGTCCCGCTACGTTCAAAATTTTTATACGTTTTCTAAACAAATTAATGATATTATTAAAATGCTTACGAACTGTTTCTGAAGCACGTCCACAATTTGATTTTCATGTTTTGTCACTGTAAATATATACAAGTTTTCTTTCTTGGAACAAAATTGGTAAGACACGTCCAATTTTCTTTTATATATACATGTACACCTTTATTTTATTATTGTATATTAATAATGCGCGATTATTATATTAATAACGAAGTATTTATATATTATTTTTACACTAAACTGACTCTCTTGATAGTTTGCTAAGTTCTAACGAACTTTTGACAATATGTGAGTTTGTTATGCAGGCAAATGAATGATAAATCAAATGTGAAGAAAACAACCTAACGTTAAAAATTAAATAACCGTTCAGAATGCCAAAAAGTTGCTGTAGAGTTCAAAAACTTCTTGGAAGGATTCAGATCTTGTTTTATTTTGACGCTGTGCTTATTACATTTTTTAATATTCTATTATACATATATGTATATGTAGTAAGAATGTTCTGGAAAAAATACGCGTATTTACAAATGAAAATCTTTCTCTCTGAGAGTAGTGTGGCTTCGATTTGATGAATCATTCAATGGGTGCTGGTGGAAAAACTAATGCGTGAACAAGAATATTCCTAGGGGAATCTGCCCCAACTAACTTGATAATTTATTAGATTAGGTACTTTGTTTCGGAAAGATAACATAAAATTTACTAAATTAAAACTTTTTTTTTTAGGATTTTATCATAGTAATTATTTATTTTAATCTCAAAATCACTATTTCGACTGTATATTTTAATAGGATCATCACGGGGACATTATTTTTATTAATTTAGAATGTTTAATTGGAATAACATTTGATAATATATAAATATGGATAAAATATACTTACATATATCCTGTACATACAAACAATAAAATCGTTATACATCATATACATACATCTATATATGTAATCTGCTTTCGTTGTTTTTCCAAGAACTTGCCTAAGCTTAGGGTGAACCAGAAAGTTGCGCGGCCCCTTATGCGCTTCTCCCGTCTGAGTCGATACAATCTTTGACTGATTGTAAGAAAAAAACTACACACTTACAATACGAATAAAGTTTCTTTTAGCTTGAACTTCTTAAAGCGTAGTACGTGCTTTATTTTTTTTTCTTAGATATCTATTGGTTACATTATAACATATATCTCCGGGAATAAAACGAACTTTAAATTACTAAATAATTATTTAAACGTCAATCGTAGCGCAGGGGCGCAAGTGTGTTACTGTAAACTAGACTGGTTGGGGGTTCGATTCCCACTCGAAGAAATAAAATATTTAATATTTTCATATCTTCGCTCTGGTGTCGAGGCAAAGCGCGGCGTTTAGTTTCTCTACTCATCACGCAATTCCTCTAGAATTTGGTGGAAAATAGGAAACATTCTACTGCTGTGTGCAGCATACAGCGTGAAGCTGATTTTTAAATATCATTAAATTATAACTTAATTCAAAAGTAGTTTTAATTTAAATTCTAAACAGGCGTTAAATTAATCCACTTTAAAGTTAAGTATAATTGTGAATGCTGAAAGCCCTTTAAACGAGGAAGGCTGATATTACTTGACGTTATTGCGGCTGGGAGCAAAGGTGGCGTGACCGTTTTATTAATTTACTCTCGCACCCCAGAAACTTTGATAATAATCATTATAATGCTTAACGGGTGAAATTTGAGAAAACGGAGTCAACTTAGACAAGAGTTACAAAAAAAACATTAAAAAAACTGTTATTTAAACCGCTTATTTTGTAAAGTTTTTTCAGCTTCACCCTGTATCCTGATTATAGCGGAGTAGGTAGAGGGAACCTACTGCTAAGACACTCCGTTCCCCACTTTCCGCCTAATGTTTTGAGACATTGCGTGTTAAGTGGCTGAACTCAAGGCTTGGCTTTTGCCTTGGTGACATAGCTAAAAAATGAAATTATAAAAAATTTACAATTCTTTTTCTTTCTTACGAGAGATCGAACCCATAACCGTCACGTTACAGTCAGACACTTGTGCCCCTGCATCACGACAGCCTTTTATAAATTTAAATCCGCCTTACTACGGTACACTGGTTACGAGAGATGAGTGACGATATTGCATTAAGATTATGAAAACGATTCCATATTACAATAAAATTTACTTTCGTTGTGCATTGGAATTTACTTATATGAATAAGGAATAAGAGTTTCCTTTTGGCACGCGATTATAACGCGTATTTGCCTTCGCTACGTCTGGCGCGACGCCAACTTTTCCTTGCAATTTTACTGTTCGACGAGTCGATGCGCGGACATTTTGTAGTCACATTCTAGACGAACAGCAATAACCTATAGTTAGAGATCGGTATTGGTAGTCACCTTCACGCTGTATCCCGCACATAGCAGGGTAGGCAGAGGGAACCTAGTGTTAGGACATTCCGTTCCCCACTTTCCGCCGAATTCTGGAGGCATTGCGTGCGAGTGGCGGAACTCAACGCCGCGACAACGGTACTGATAGTGTTGTGGTTAATATTATCACATCTGTTTGATTTGATACTGTTTTTGGGGTGCCTATAGGTATCTATAGACAATTTATATGTTACTTATTAAGAAATAGTATAAAAATTTCTTCCTTTCCTAAGTGTGGAATAACACTTTAAAAATTTTAAAAACTTATTAATAAAAGATGTTTATATTCTATTGAATTGTGTGTACATATGTAAGTTTATAAATGTCATTTGCAATGTTTTATTATTTTAGGTATATTAAATGATTTCTAAAGTCATAACAACTGAGATTAAAATGTATAAAATAATAATAAATATTTAAAATACTGTTTGGTTGATATCAAACACATCCTAACCAATATGTTTTTGTGTGATAAATATTTAAAACATTGCTTTTATATTAAAAGAAAATTAAATAAAAAAAGTTTCTTACAATTTAGCTAACATGTATTAACACAGTTCGCGACCCAGTTGACTGTCACGTGGTGTAATATAGACCAAGGTTTCATTCTTGTTTAAAGTACCTATATCTATTGTCTTAAATAATACAGAAGTGATTGTAAATGTCGAACAATGTGTTATATTGTCGAATAAAAGCAGTAGTTTAGAGTAAAAAAGTAGATTCACCTTTTGAAATACATGGATGTGGAAGATGTTAGCTACTGTGAAAGAAAAAAATAACATTAATACTATACTACTAACAAGCATAGCTTATTAATAAATATATAGTATATAAGATTTCGAACTTTAATTTGATATGCCCAACTTAGGTCCATATTTATAAACCGTTCTCAAATATGAGATCGCTCTTGAGACGCCGTTTTCATTCACAAATTATATATCTATGAATAAAAACCGTGTTACTGTGCTAGAGCGGCCTCTAGTGAAAATGATTTAAGTAGAAATAATAATCGTAGGCGCAGGTACTCAAAATACACGAATACTTGAGACTTGATGAGATATGAGCACTTGTTATGAGTATTACTAAAAATACGCTAAGGAATTTAATTCAGAAGCTTTCAAGACGTAGAACAGACTCACTGTATAATAACTGACAGACATTACGAAGTGTGAAGTACTTTACGGCTTCCAAAGTATAAAGGCTTTATTGTGCAAGCTCAGTTGATCGTAAGAATTTAAGGGGATTAAAAGTCTAACGTCTTTGAAGCATTATAAATACAGAAACAATAAGATTGAAAGGGAATTTGGATATTCGAGAAAGTTCTAGACGGAAACCAATAAGTGTTGGTGTAGTATTGTTGATTTTTAGTGTGAGAATTATTTGTAAATACATATAGAATAATTTTAGTCGATGCACTCAAGTTAATGATATGCTCATCATCTCTTACAAATTCTTCTTCGTCTCCCTTGTTAATTCTTTTGGACACCTACAAATCTACTGATATCCTGAATTACCTGTCATGCCTAGTTTTAAAATAGATAACTTATATCTTTTCTGTGATATTTCTTTTCTTTCTTCACGTATCCCGGACCTATAATTTTCGAGGCATTGTTTGTTGAGTGGCTGAGGACTTAACACCGCGTCTTGTTTCGTCACCGGAGCAAGAAATTATTTTTTTACGTATTTGTTTGATATATTACCATAAACATAAACATAAAATACACTACGCATTCAAAACACGCACCTAAAAAGAAGCTTATTTTTTCCGCCAAGCTTGTAACATGAGCATGACTGAAATATACAAGCTAATTACGAGAGAAAATGTGTGTAACCGTATATGCTATCCTTTTGTATTTTGTTGTTTTGGTGACAAATCACCCATTATACCTTATGAGTCAGCACACTTTGGTACCTACCTGTCTTTGAATTATAAATAGGTAGGTAGCAGGTAATTCATCGAGTCAAAATATGTCAGTTTTAAAACCTATATATATATATACGTATATACCTATGTATATACATTTGTTTACATTCATTCCGCTCGTTCTATTGGAAATTGAAATCTAATATTTTTTCCTGTTAACTGTTCCACATTCGATATTACATTTTATTTTTGTATCTAAAAGCAACGTTACGATATTGGTACGTATATTCTTGTTAACGATAAAAATTAAAGTTTAACTGTACGTGACCTCAAAGAGTTTTGATATTATAAGGATCAAAAATATTATTATCTTTTACTGGGTAGAACCGTTGCTTATTATTGTCCTTTCTTGGCGTCCCATAGAAGCTTAGCATAGGGAACCTAGTATTAAAATACTAGGTTCACTTCCGTTCCCATTTTCCACCGGTTTCTAAACGAATTGTGTATTGAATGGCGGAACTGAACGCCGTGCTTTGCCTTGTTACCTAGAGCGAGGCCTGAGAAAATATTAAATATTTAATTATCTCTATTGAAAATCGAACCCACAACCTATCGCGTATACATAAAATAAAAATCAAATTATTATTTCATCTATTTCACAGCCAAACCTATTAACATAGAAATATGATTTGCAATATAATTTTATTGTCATTAGATATAACGCCATTGTCGCAAACGTATTGCACGTTCATTCTCCGC
Source organism: Heliconius erato x Heliconius himera (assembly GCA_013421005.1). Lineage (NCBI taxonomy): Eukaryota > Metazoa > Arthropoda > Insecta > Lepidoptera > Nymphalidae > Heliconius > Heliconius erato x Heliconius himera. Next base: position 47,195 of record JAATLQ010038658.1, read on the forward strand.
CCACTTGGCTGTATGTGATCGATCTACGTGGCGTGCCAAGAGCAGGTCTGCCAAGGTGTATGCCGCGGGGGCGCTAGCATTGACTGTTGCTGTATTTTTAAATCATACTACATTTATAAGAACGTATAGACTATTATTATTATTTTTTATCAGCTTCACGCTGTATCCCGCACACAGCAGGGTAGGCAGAGGGAACCTGTTAAGACACTCCGTTCCCCACTTTCAGCAGAATTCTGGAGGCATTGCGTGTTGAGTGGCAGAACTCAACGCCGCGCTTTGCCTCGACACCAGAGCGAAGAAATGGAAATATAAATTTAAGTAAATATTTCATCTCCTCGAGTGGGGATCGAACTCACAACCAGTCGGTTTTACAGTCACACTTTGTGCCCCTGCGCCACGACTGGCCTCCATAGACTATTATGTTCTTATGAATGTAGTAGTTTATAACGAAATGCACAATCCATTTTTTTTTTAATTGTTTTTTTTTCACATTAGATGAGTGGCGTAAGTTGGTTAAGTTTTTGAAAATATGCAAATTTGAATGTTATTATAATTACTTTGTTGGCAATACAATAGTATTTTGAAATATCGTGTATGTAATAGATGTATGTATTTGACAATTTTATTACGATTTTTTTTAAATCTTAAATCTAAACTTTATGTACGTGGTGTAAAATATATACAAAACATATTTTTTTATTAGATAACCAAAACTAAATTATGATTTTTTAAATAATATTAAAATAAATTAGACATCTTTGAAAAAAATCAACTTCACGCTGTATCCCGTACACAGCAGTAGACAGAGGGAACCTAGTGTTAAGACACTCCGTTCTACATTTTATGAGACATCTTTTTACACTACAAAATACAAAAACGTTGTACCTACCTCAACTAAAGATAGTTTTAATTTAGCACACAGCTTTTCAGGTTTAGAGGATAATAAAATCCACAATGTGTTTGCACATCCATAAATATAGCCGTACTTTGTGTAATTGACCTAGTTTACGTGCGATCAACAAACAGTATGACAATGTTTGTTACAAAAGTGTGGTTATTTCGGTTTGACTATAATAATTAGTTTATTTAGTTTTTAAAAAGTAACAATTGTTTTTTTTTTATTATACTTCACGCTTTATTTTCTGTACATAGCAGTAGTAGTAGGGTAGGGAACCTGAGAACATACACATGTTCATTACATTCGGATTTCGGTTCTCATTAAGACTCACTTCTCATTGAATTTTCAAGGCATTCTATGTTGAGTGGCGGAACTCAACACCGCGCTTTGATTTGTCACTAGAGCCAAGATATAAAAAAATATATATTAAATATTTCATTCATCCGAATGGGTATCGAATCCACAATACTGGCGTTTACTGTCGCGCGCTCCTTTACCACGACGGCTGATTAGTTAATAATAATTAAATAGTAAGGTAATTTATACATACCATAAGAATTTATACTTATCAGCTTCACACGGCATGGTAGGCAGAGGGAACCTAGTGTTAAATCACTCCGTTCCCCATTTTCTGCCGAATTCTGGAGGCATTGCATGTAGAGTGGCAAAACTCAACGCCGCGCTTTGCCTCGAAACCCGAGCGAAGAAATGGAAATATAAATTTACGTAAATATTTCATCTCCTCGAATGGAGATCGAACCCACAACCAGTCGGTTTTACAGTCACACTTCGTACTCCTGCGCCACGACTGGCCTCTAAGTAAGTAAGCATATAATATAATTTATGTCATCATTACTGTCATTTATTTAAAACATTGTGTGAATTTTTATATTCACAATCCAAATAATTTATGATGAATAAAATTTACTTTGTTTCATTATTTCGGCGTCGTGGGAACATCGCCATTTCGTACTCTGTAAACGCTCATTGCATCTCTGATTACAATACAACGAGCCAGTAATATTCTGCCGATATTATCTCTTACATGCCAATGCTTTTAATTAAGAGTCTGTGGTGTTGTCGGTTGTGGTTTCGTTTTTTTTTTTCAAGGTAAAATTTTTGAAATCATGCTTTTTTGCGTCCTTGTCTTATAGATTAGATTACATGTACATAGATATTTGTTAGGAATTATTTTATTTTATTACTTTTTATATATTTTATATTTATAGATCTGTTTCACATCTATCTATAAGTTATTATTATTTTTATATATTAACTATTCAAGTACAGTTTTTCTATTCTTCGATATGTTCCATGTCACAACAATTGGGTGTTATTTAAAGTTATAAAATATATGTAAATTTTCTATTTAAAAAAAAAACCAATGTAGTAAGTAAGATTTGAACATCTCTACTAGTTTAGACGATGTCAATAGAACGAAATAGTTTAAAATAGAACATGATAATCTTTAAAATCACTTATTAAGTCTTAATGGCCTACTGTTTATAGAATGCTTCGCTTAAAATGGTTAGCTGAATCATGAGATGTGAGATCAGAATGAATTTGATATAGAGGAGATCTAACAATATGCAAATTTATATTAGGCACCTCTTATGCGAACTTTTAATAATTCTAAAGCTTATTGTATAGGTTTTTTGTCTAGAATTCTAGATAATGTTTTTGCTGAAGACAGCTCGTATTATACCGCATATTATGTAAATTATTGTTTCGTTCGTGAGGCCAGTCGTGGCGCAGCGGCACGAAGTGTGACTGTAAAACCGACTGGTTGTGGGTTCGATCCCCAATCGAGGAGATGAAATATTTACTTAAATTTATATTTCGATTTCTTCGCCCTGGTGTCGACGTTAAGCGCGGCGTTGAGTTCTGCCACTCATCACGCAATGCCTCCAGATTTCGGCAGAAAGTGGGGAACGGATAGTCTTAACACTAGGTTCCCTCTGCCTACCCTGCTGTGTGCGGGATACAGCGTGAAGCTGAATTATTTATTTAGATTTTATTGTTTCGTTTAAAACTATATTGAAGGTTTCATAAAAAAGATTGAAAATCTTAACTCGATTCTTTCAAAAAATACTATAAGGAGAAAAAAAACAATCCTTGAACTGAACAGTATAAATATAAGCTTTCTATTATATGCGTTCTTAGACTTACTCGTTTAAAATATAAAAGAATTTCAAATCTTTCAAAATTATGCAATATTATAAAAAATAATAATGTATGCATATAGGTAGTAATGTTTTCTTTTGTTTTCTTATTTCTTCTCTTATTTTGGCGTGAAATTTTAAATGAATTTCGCAATGTTAATAATAAGTAAACATTTGCGCCTCCAGCGAAAATGTGTTGAAAATAATAATAGCTATTGCACGCGGATGGTGGGCGGTCGTTACAACAGGATAAGTTTAATATAATATAGGCGTAAATTGTAGGTTATACGCCTTTCCTTATCAATAACTATCTAGTTATAGCTCTACGGCCGACGTGTAAGAATTGAAAACTGATAATGTTAGACTTGACTGTAATATATTATATCATATAATTTATCTATTCAATGTACATTTTTTTAGCATCACGCTGTATCTCGCATACAGCGGAAGCAGAGGGAACCTAGTGTTATGACACTCTGTTGCCCACTTTCCCTTATGTGTTGAGTGGCGCGACGCTGCGTTTTGTACCAGCGGTACCAGAATGAGGAATTAAATATAGTAAATATTTCAGTTCCTCAAGTGAGAATCAAACCCACAACTTCGCGTTTACAGTCTCACGCTTGTGCACCTGCGCCACGACTTGCCTTTGAATAGTTTTTTTTTTAAATATAGTAATCATTAAGAAATGTAGTTACTGAGAATTTAAAGGGTCGTGACAGCTTATGTCTCACATATGCGTGCGTACGTACATAGGATTATCAAAGCGAAGTTAACCAGACCCCTGTCTGATCAAATGAAATGTTCGTCTCGTTTATGCTTCCCACGTTTTGAATTCTTTAACGAGTAAAGGATGACGCCAATACGAATTGGACGATTTTAGTTCAAATTATGAAGTTCAATGCGATAGAAAATGTATGATTTTTTTTATTTTATGCTGTACCCCGCACATAGCAGGGGAGGGGAGGGAGAGGGAACCTGGGGACCTGGTGTTGAGACACTTCGTCCCTATTAAGACAGTTCCGTTCCACGTATCGTATGCAAATCATAACAAGATAAACCTATATGTATCTATAGGTATACATATGTAGGTACATACTTTTCTTATATGTATAATAAAATAAAGCTTCTTTACCCAACACAGAATACTTTTATGCGATTAATTTATGCTACAGTTGACAATTGGAATTTATTTAAAATTTACTTATTTACCGAAGCGTTTGGCGCTCCGTTCTCTCTGACTACCCCGCAAGGGATAAAGCGTGAAGCTAAGTTAAGTTAAGTTAAGTTACTTATTTACTCAACAATTATTTTCTGTTTTATTATATTTCTCAAAAGTATTCTAGTTATGTCTTGTTAAATAAAAACAAATATATATATATTGTGTTGGATTCGTATAGTAAGTACTGCAATAAATAAATAAATATTCAACTTTATCAGGTTTTCCGTCGTGTCGAGTTTCTAGTAATTTGTGATTAGCTAAATTACACAAGCCGGAGCCTCGAGTGGTCAGTTGTAAATTACTCTTTAGATTAAAATACAAGTGGCTTTATTACACATTTATTAAGAAAATAATATAACTAATAAGTGGATAGTCATGGTGGAAAGAACATTACATATTTAGAAAACAATATGTTATTATATATTAGAGATATGAAATTGAATAATTACACTAGTACTAAATTGAGTGCGCAATATGTCGAATTGGTTGCGAAAAACGGAGCACGGAGTGTCTTAGCACTAGGTTCCCTTTGCTTAGCCTGCTAGTCGAAGTAAAGGTTCATTTGCTGTGGAATAATTAAATTATTTTATTCTGAAAAATATAAATAATAAAAATAACATACAATTTTGGTCAGGATAACTGCATTATAAATATTCCACTCCAAAAGCTATTAAGAGAGGTGAGAGCTAAGCAACGGGTCTAGCGTGAAACCAGTGATAGCTCATATTATACGTATTTGGTAAAGCAGGTTGATCGACTCTCAAGATATACATCTTACCAGGTCCTGGCCGTACCTGGTCGGTTTCCAGGAGCCGCGGGTTCGAGTCCCGCTACGTTAAAATTTTTATACGTTTTCTAAATAAGTAGATATTATTTATTTTGTAACAACTTAATTAACGTTTAACTTTTTGACGATCATAGATGGCTATTAGTCGTAATTCAGCTTCAGGGTTTCCTGCTAGTGCATCATTTCATGGTTTACGGTCTGCTGACTCTCTGACATCTTCATGGAATACGGATGAAGTTATTGTAATATGGCCTTTACTGCACATACAAACGTTTTAATTTAGTTTTTCGTTTTCGTCATACAAGTGCGGAGTACGAGTCGACGAGGTGAGCAACTAGATTATAAAGAAAAGTGTCCTTCAACGTACTTTGTTTTCAGAGGAAATGATATGCGTTGCGATTTTCATTCCAGTCCTCATCGTGACCGACATTGTGGTAGTTTGGACTAAAGAGTCCAATCAAAACGCTGCGAAATCCATGTTATATATAGCTCTTTTAGTAATATAGTGTTTACGACAGTGATCTGTAAATCGATAATTTATTGGTAAGTTTAATATATATACATATAATAACATTTTTATTACACAATAAATCTTTAAAATCTTCATATTTTAATAATATAAAACCAGTTTCTTGCTATGTTAATAATTTAATTAAGGAAGACATTGTGTTTTTATTGCAATGAAACCTGTTTGTGTAGAAAAATTTCCCCCGAGAGCGGTTTTCAATTTCTTGCAATCGTTTACACTAAGAAACCAGTTAACTTTTAATTAATTTCAAATATAACCGGATATTATGCAACATATAAGGATTAACAGCGAAATGTTAGTTATTATGTAAAATAATACAAGACTCGATTGGACATGAGTACATTTTTTATTTAGAAATTAGATATTTAATGATGGTCGTGACGAGGCCAGTCGTGGCGCAGGGGCGACTGTAAAACCGACTGGTTGTGGGTTTGATCCCCACTCGAGGAGATGAAATATTTATTTAAAATTTATACTTCCATTTTCTTCGCTCTAATATCGAGGCAAAGTGTTGCATTAAGTTCTGCCACACAAAACGCAATGCCTCCAGAATTCGGCAGAAAGTGGGTAAGACTAGGTTCCCTCTACCTACCCTGCTGTATGCGGGATACAGCGTTAAGCTGATTTATTTATAGCTATTTAATCAAATCTATTACATTCCAGTGCAATTAATAATTAACAATTTTATCCAATCTAAACCTCAATAAAAATAATAAGAAAGTTTACATACATACATTATTAGAAAACAACTGACATACAAAGCGAACCACGAAACTGCCATTATTTTAGTTAAAAACGTAAAATAAAATCGTGACGAATCATCTAAAATTGAATTTGTAGACATTGCTTCAGCGTTGTGTTCTGATGCATGTCTTCCTACTCCAGCGTTAACGCACTACTTTATGTTAATACATTTCTGAATATGAAATTTTTCACGTATGTAACGTTATAATCGTTTTATTAAGTAACGTATTATGATAATATAATTTTATAGTATTTAATAGGAAGTAACACAAAATAACAGATATTATTTGTAATAAAATATTATGTATATACTTACTATGTGAAGGTAGATTGATGCAATGGATAACTACAAGGGACGTAGTGTCGACGGTAGTGAGTTCGATTTCTACTCGGGGATTTGAAATAATATTTAATATTTTTATTTCCTCTTTGCTCGCCACTCAATATCCCTCGAAAATTTAGGAAAAAGTGGAGAACGGAGTGTCTTAACACTAGGTCCCCTCTGCCTACCTTGCTGTGTGCGGGATACAGCGTGAAGCTGATAAAAAGATAAAAATCAATACGCAAAAAATAATTAAGTGCAAATTCTGATTATTATTTATCTTATCGCGTATAAACCAACAATAGGGAGTGAAAGAGCAATATCTAGTATATTCAAGAATAGATAATGCGTCCTACTTCAACAAAGGAGCCAGCGCTATATCAAAGTGAGCTGTCGATACCGTTCCTCTATAGATATCACGGGTATTATTGCCATTTCTGTTTCACGCCTTGTAACATGATCATTGTTGTTTGTCTGTCTGTAAATAAAATTAATTTAATAATTTTTATACATTTTTTATTAAGATCTAAGATATATATTATAAATGTTTTCGGCCATTTTTAAGCATTTAAAAGTAAATTGGTTAAAACATCCATCCATTTGAAGCCAGTCATGCGAAGGGGCACAAGTACAAGTACTGTAAACGCGACTGGTTGTGGGTTCAATCCCCACAAACAAATTTATATTTTTGTTTCTTCGTTCTGGTGCCGAGGCATCACGGCGTTGAGTTCTGCCACTCAACACGCAATGCCTCAAGAGTTCGGCGGAAAATGGGAAACGGAGTGACTTAACACTAACTAGGTCTCTTTTTAACCCTCAGATTTATTTCAAACATACGTAATGTCTATAAATTTTAAATATTATATTTGAAACAGAAATAATAAGAAAGGATTATTCTTATACTTAAAGTTCATATACAATATTTAAAGCTCTTACTATAATATTAGGCTATTATTATGTCTTAGATCGAATCGATATCTTTAGTTTTTTAACCATAAATTATAATGAAATCTCTAAAACCGCTTAGCGAATAAACATTAATAACCAATGGCTGTTGATTAAACAGTTTTTGTTGAATATTAATGTAAGAAAGTAGGCTAGGTGATTTTTTACGCTTAGGTCAGTTTACATAGTACCTAATTTATAATTTAGGATTTTTAGGCTTTTACAAAATAGCAATAGCTTTCTAAAGTTAGAAACTATAATATTGTTTATCATAAATTTTTTTGTAATTTTTTTTTGAGTTTCACGTTGTATCCCTCACTTACAGTACCTACCCTGTGGTACTTCAGCAGAGTAGGCAAAGGAAAACTGGGAACCTAGTCTTAAGATACTCCGTTTCCATTGAGTTTGGAATTCCGGAAATGCCAACTTTGGAGACATTATGTAGAATATCTTCTACGTACTTTCCTATATTTTATTGTTGATGTTAACACTGTTGGCCATTTTGGTAAAAAATCCATTGTCAGTCGCGCTATTTATACACAAAAACCATCCAAATTTATTCACTCACGTATACAAACATTTACATCTAGGATATATTAATTTTACTTATATTCTGTTTATTGAAAGTAAACATTCGAAAGGCAATCATGTGTGCCCTTTCCTGGTTCATCCATATGGAACGTGTCTCGTCCACGGATTCCATTGTCCGCGCTGGCCCGCTCTATTTATAGCCAATCAACGGCTACCCTAACATATACGTATATGGGTCTTTAGCTGGTGAAATAGTTATAACTATTATAGAATTACAGGGTAGGATTACAAATGAATGGATCTAATGTTAGAATATTCTACATTATTGATTTAAAATATCAAATATAATTAGCTTTACGCTGTGTCCAGCATACAGCAGGGTAGGCAGAGGAAATATAGTGTTAAGACACTCCGTTCTCCACTTTTTGACGATCTTTTTGAGGCATTGCGTGTTGAGTGGCGGATTTCAACACCGGGTTTTTGCCTTGGTGCCAGAGCGAAGAAATGAGAAATGAAGTATAATTAATTTCCTCAAAAGGGGTTCGAAACCCACAACTGTCACGTTACAATGACACCTTATGCCACTGCGCCACAACGGCCTCATAATTAATTTATTTTTAAAAAGATCTGTGAAAAGCCAATAGCCGTTCTAGTTCTAGTTTGTTTTATTGTTTTTATTTACATTTTTATGTGGGTATCAACGCAATCTAGATCTAGTTTAAAATGATCATTTCTGTTTCATTTTAACTTTAGTCGAGAAATCGTCTCATAAAATTAAAGGCATAACATTTAAATATTCTTAATGAGATATCTTTTTTATAATTATGTTTCAAATGTAAGTATTAAAACTGAAAACGTGATATAAGTAGAGTTTATTATAGAATGTTTTTTGCATCATCATTTTAATCACACTCAGCACATCTTCTACCAAGGTTAACTATACAATTTTAACTAAAAATAGTCACAAATTATAATAAATGATTGCCATTATTTAAGGCAGTAACATTATCACAAACATTTTTCTATTTTATTCTTTAACGTAATTCAAGATTTTATCATAATAGGTACGTTAGCGTAATTCACAATGACGTAAGTCGTTTTTTCAAAGTTATTCTTTTTTTTCAGCTTCACGCAGTATCCTGCATGTAGCAGGAGCACGTATTATTAGGGAGTCTAATGTTAATACTGTCCATCCCCTACTATCCGCCGAATTCTGGAGACATTGCGTGTTGAGTGGCGGAACTCAACGCCGCGCTTTGCCTCAACACCAGAGCGAAGAAATAAAAATATTTAATATTTAGTTTCCTCGAATGTGAATCGAACCCACAACCTCTTGTGCTTACAGTCACACTCTAGTACCCCTGCGCCACGACTGGCCTTACTGTTATTTATATAACTTTTTTCAGAAATTACAGCAATGCTAAATAGTTATATGGGAGTAATTGGCGTACATATTGTCATAAAAACCGTGACGCACTATGTAGTGCTAGTGTCCCCAATTGGATTTTTTATCGTGACACGCTCGTTACGGTATTTTTTTGTTTTCTACCTGTATAGATATTCGAACATTCGATATATCGACACACAAAAGTTGTTTGACATATTCATTTAAACTTTTCTACCTGTAAGGTCTTAATATATTGTTACTTTATAGTAATATTGAGGCCAGTCGTGGTGCATTAGCATAAGTGTGCGAGTGTAAACGCGACTGGTTGTGGGTTCGATTTCCAATCGAGTAAATGAAATATTTTTTACATTTCCTCAAGAATGAAACGAACCCACAACAACAATACTTCGTTCTGGTGTCGAGGCAAAGCGCGGCGTTGAGTTCCGCCCCTCAACACGCAATGAAGCGAAAAATCAGGAATCAGTGTCTTATCCTGCATACCATGCTGTGAACGGAATACAGCGTGATTTAATATTTAAAATAAATATATAGTAACAGAAACATCAAATAGTTCCCGGTGATAATTAACGCGCAAATCAATAAATTAATATAATTAAAAATTTTAAAATTATTCTCTGTTACATATATTATTCTCTATTACATATATATCATATATGTATTAGAATTTGCAAAGGAAACGTCGGGCAATGTTGCCGCAGTACTAAATATAACAGCGAGTGGTGCTCACCCGATAGGGCGGACCACGGCGCCAAGCGAAGTCCCGAGTCAAGGACAGCGACTAGCGTTCTGTATTGTTATTGGATCTGGCTATAATAATGTGTTATTGTAATACAAGTTGTTCCTTTGTTAATGTAGAGATCGTTATCACGTATAGATATGCTATTTTTTTGTTCTTTTTCACAGGTGTAGCCTAATCAAAATGTATATTAACCATATATATGATATAATATACAAGTATAAATTGTTTATTTTTTTTTATATAAATTAATTAAGTTTAAACCTGGCGCAGTGTGCAACAGTAAACGTGACGGTTGTGGCTTCGATGCCCACTCGGAGGAATAAAATATTGCGTATTAATGTGCGGAGTTGCGGCATCTTCTGCCTATCTTCCTATGTACGGAGTAAAGCGGAAAAAAAATGTATTAACGTAACATACTCGTATAACTCAACTATTAAAACTAAATAGACTATATTTATAGATATAAAGTAAATATTATATAATATGAAGATTATGTCTCCATTGACGATCTCCATTTTAAAAGCAATTAAAAGATGTTTAAGAACGAGACAATGGAATTGTAATTTCAGACCACACACTGGATGTGGCGACAAAGATAAATATTATGTATGGAGAAGTTACACACACTATAGTCTTTTCCTTTTTTTCTTTCTTGAAAATAAACTTTTGTTTTGAAAATCAACGATGAGGGTACGTGTTTTCAAAGGAAAATATATAGGTTAATTATATCTTTTTAAATTATAAAACGAACTATATATTTTATTCTGTAATAACATAACTTCAAAAACTTTTTTTATATAAAATTTATATTAATTTATAATATTAACTTACATATAAATATAGCTGTTAAGTTATTTCTAAAGATCACAGTTCTAAGAAAGTTGTTACTATTGCTTCAAGTTTCATGCTTAATGCATTCGAGTCGTACGCACAATGGAACCAATCGAATAGGCTTTGTGCTCTAAATGAGGCGAGACCCCGGTACGTTCGTTAGTCAGGCCACCTAATTGCGTAGACAGTTAATGACTCGATTTCCTTAATGCAACACTATACTGTATATTCTGTTATTCTAATCTGGTCATTATAATAATTATTAATTATATTGGAAAATTTGTTTTTCAGATAACTAAATTTAATGCTCGATTCGATATTAACAAATGTAAGTCTAGTTGTGGCGCAGAGGCACAACTGTATTAATACCTAATATATATTCAAATATATATTACCATTTCTTCGTTCTGGTGTCGAGGCAAAACGCAACGTTGAGTTCCGCCACTCAACGGAAACGGAGACGGAGTGTCTTGACATTAGGTTCCCTCTGCCTACCCTGCCGTGTGATGTGTGTGACCAAGACAAAGAAAAATATGCTATACTTGGGTATATAAATATCACTATTATTTGAATCCATAAATTTATTTAAAAAAAATATCTTTTAACAGATTTATTGTTTTTTTTTATTTTAAAAAATATTAAAAAAAACTACAAATTACAATTCTATCTATTTTAATTTAAGTATAAATACATCGCCGTTTAAACGAATAATAAGATATATTTTTTTATTTAATTTAATTCTTCTTATCGATAGAGAATTATATTTATCTATTGAACTACAGTACTCAGTGATCAATATGAACAAACTACGTATCAGTATCTCAATTGCTGAGTACTTCCTCTTTGAAATGGAGCTATAAACTTAACAGTACACGGGGGTTAATGTTTAAATGCATAGAGTACTACCAGAGTTGTTATTTGAGTAAAATTTACTGAATATTAGATAAATATGTATATAAGATAAAAGTTATTTATTAGAGAATTTTCGCAAAATTAACGAAGTTCTAAAATTTTCTTATTGTCAAACATTTTAAAATACTACTTATAAAACTACTACTTATAAAAAAACTGTTATAAATTTTTACATTTGTTTGTATAATATTTTTATGAAGCTTCGTGACACCGCTAGCTTTATGGAACCGGAGATTCGATATTACAAAACAAGAAGCTCCAAGTTCCATTCCTAGCAAAAATAGGGAAGATCATGAATAATAATGTACATTAATATAGTTAATATATATATATTTTGTTGAGTTCTGCCACTCAACATGCAATTCCTCCAGAATTCGGCAGAAATTGGGGAACGAAGTGTCTTAACACTAGGTTCCCTCTGCCTACCCTGTTGTGTGCGGGTTACAGCGTGAAGTTGATTTATTTATTTTTAAGATATTTTTTTTTTCTAAGTAAAGATATATTTCTTTATGGCGTCTACTTTAACTGTAACAATCTCTGACACATAATGAGCGCACTTCACTAGCTGCAAGGCTGCAACTTTGTTGCAACACTATCGCACCGACCACAGAGTAATATCATTAATTCTTTCTATCTTTAATGGCAAAGCTGTCAATTTGTGAGTTGAAATACTATATGGGCGTATCGTTTGTAGCGATCCGTCTAGCTTACACAGTTTAGTATATTATAGAAGAGACAGTATATTATTTTAATTTGTAAAATGAGTTTCATTTTACTTTAGCTTCACACTCCGTTCCCCACTTTCTGCCGAATTCTGGAGGCATTGCGTGTTGGGTGGCAGAACTCAACGCCGCGCTTAACCTCGACACCAGAGCGAAGAAATGGAAATATAAATTTAAGTAAATATTTCATCTCCTCGAGTGGGGATTGAACCCACAACCAGTCGGTTTTACAGTCACACTTCGTGCCGCTGCGCCACGACTGTTGATAAATGGCCGATTATATCTATAACATTGTTTTACATATAGTTAAAGTGACGAATAAATTTAACAGAAATATAACAGAAGATATGACACTGCCTTTAATACCAGTTAGTTCTGTTTTTACCATCGCTTGGAACTTAAATAACAACTGAGTCATGATAGAATTTGTTTATGTTATTATAATTTTTAGTTGGCGCATGCCTCGGTTGGTGTGTTCAGCTGTGTTTATCATCATAGCTGTAAATTATTTTACATTGCAATGTATTAAAAAAACTTCGTAAGCACATATAAACTCTAAAATCCCATTTGAAATTGCAGTCTTTCTAAAATGGAAACCTGTCTAGTATCTGTCGTGTGTACGATTTAAAAGGAAGTTGTCACTTGGACGTTTGAATCATCGCCAACAGAAGTCGCATCACTGTATGAATCGTACGGCCATGGAGTTTATATTATACAGTATTGTAGAAATCCTGTAATGTTTATTAATTGTGGATGTATCCTTCGTGGATCAATACATTTTGTTAGTATATATTTACATAGTGGGTTCAATATTTTCTAAACATATATGTATTATTTTAAATATCGACTTTTACCGTAACGACGTTATAATTAATAATAACTGAGTTAACGTGCAACTACAATAAAAATAGAATATGTTTAATACTTATTTAGAAAACGTATAAAAATTTGAACGTAGCAGAACTCGAACCCGCGTTTCCTGGAAACCGACCAGGCGCTCTGACTACTAAGCCATACGTTCACCACCAGGTCGGTTCCAGGAGGCGTACGTTCAAGTCCCGCTACGTTCAATTTTTTATACATTTTCTAAATATTGTATTTTTCTTTCCTAAATGTGGAATAACAGTTTAAAAATTTTAAAAATATGAAATATTTTAAGTTCTATATTTTTTAACCTATAATACAATCGGATGTCATGTCTAAAATTTTCTTATGCCACTAGCTTGTCAATATTTCAAGGTCCTTGTCTAAGGATTTATTTTTTGTATCCGATTCTGTAGTCATCTAAGCCGATCAACAAAAGTTAGTAAAGTTTTTTTTTGTGATGACGTTGAATAATAAATAATCCAGAGTGTTTTTTTTGTAAAAATACTATATCAGGCCAGTCGTGGTGCAGGGGCACAAGCGTGCGACTGAAAATGTGACAGGTTGTGAGTTCGATTCCGACTCGAGGATATGATATATTTAATACTATCATTTCCTTGCTCAGATAAATGCGCAATGTCTCCAGAATTCGCCGGAAAACTTTCCGGCGAAGGGAACTTACTTACTTAAAGCTAGGTTCAAAGGTTCCCTACCTCTACCAGCAGCAGTGTATGCTTTGTGCAGAAAACAGCGTGGAGTTGAAAAAACAAATCAGTAGCACAGTAAGCTTAAACTTGTCTTTTACAGAAATCTATATATGTACAAGCTTAAATTTAACGAGATCTCGTTCGAGCACCACACGTCACGCTGTACACCCATGCACACCGTCATTGTGAGGGTTATAAAATTAGAGAATTGGTCATACAGCTTGCTTCAAAAGTACTATTTATATGGTTAATAGTCTTCCATTTTGTGTCCTCCTTGGCTTTGCGGCAAAATTAACTGGCGCCCTGCCACTCTTCTTTTACTGTCACTGCCATGGTTTAACGGTTCGTTTTTCTTATGAGTCATTCGCTATGTCGAAAATATCGGCATTGGATGGTTGAATTTCACAGCTTTCTATTTGGTTATTTCATTTTTATTTCGTGTTAAGCAAATATACCAAGTAATAATTATAAAAAAATATTACTTTAACATAGTGTGAAAGTGGTGTACCTACATTAAACGGATTTCCTATAGGCACTCATTTGCAAATAAGCCCACCTGAGTTGTAAAAAAATGTATGATCGGTATGTAAATGTTATTACAACGTACGAATATACCTGTAGGCAGTGAGCGCATCTTATCTGTACTTTATTATCCTATTGAGGTTCCAAATGTTGTTGTAAC
Source organism: Heliconius erato x Heliconius himera (assembly GCA_013421005.1). NCBI lineage: Eukaryota > Metazoa > Arthropoda > Insecta > Lepidoptera > Nymphalidae > Heliconius > Heliconius erato x Heliconius himera. Next base: position 62,197 of record JAATLQ010038658.1, read on the forward strand.
TGGCTTTAAGTATTATATTTCAGTCCTCTTAGTTAATTAATGTATAAATAAATAAATATACATTAATTAGATTTTTTTTCAGCAACACTACACAAAAGGAAGCTAGTGTTAAGACACTCCGTCATCCACCTTTCGCCAAATTTTTCATGCTAAATAGCAGAGCTCAACTTCGCGCTTTTTAATTGTTACGGGAGCGAAAAAAATGAAAACATTAACAAATAATAATTAATTCAATACAACAGCCTCAATTAATCTATATATATAAAAGGACTTGTGCTGACTGACTGAGGTAAGACGCACGCAGAGCCGTAACCGCTGATGGTAGAAACGTGAAATTTGGGCAGATGTTTATTTTCATATTCTGGACATCCACTAAGAAGGGAATTTGAAAAATTTAAACCCTAAAGGGATGAAGTAGGGGTTGAAAGTTTGTATGGAAAAAAAATTTAATCTGTACCGATTTTTATAAAATTTGAAATTCAAACTCTTAAAAATATTTCATTGAACACGTATTTCATGGTTTTTAAGAATTCACTCCTTAAAGGTTCAAATAAGGGGTTGAAAGTTTATATAGAAAAATCTTTAAATTGCCACCGATTTTTATAAAAATTTAAATTCAGACTGTTAAAAATATTTTATTGATCACGTGTTTCGTGGTTTTTTTAGAATTCACTCCTAATAAGAGGGCGAAGCCGCGCGCGCGCGCCCTCTGGTCTATATATATAAAAGGACTTGTGCTGACTGACTGAGGTAAGACGCACGCAGAGCCGTAACCGCTGATGGTAGGAACGTGAAATTTGGG